>JADGJL010000618.1:0-17145 GCA_027600665.1 Irineochytrium annulatum
CCCCCTCCCCGCCATCCTCGCCGCCATCGCGCAATCATACGGAGGTCACGTGTCCGACCACACGCACTACGACGACCCATCCCCGCGCGCGCAGCGCATCTTCCTCCTCGGCGAGCTCGTCGCCGACGCGCTCTGGTTCGTGTCCCAGGCCCTGCTCGTGTGGTTCATCGCCGTCGCGCAGTTGAACTTCAGGAGGCATCTGAGGGAGATCGTCGAGCCGTCCGGTGCCGGGATGGCGGCGGTGTCCTCCTTGGGGAGGAGCGAGAGCGACGGCTACGGCGGCGACGGCGTGGTTTTGGCTACCTTTGAGGGTGTTGTGACGACGGGGAGCAGCGGGGGCTCGAGGTCGTCGGACTTGGTGTCGGCCCTGCGGGGTGGGATCGTGACGCTGAGGTGGCTGGGGTTGGGCGTAGGGCTCCTGATGGTCTACGACATCGCCCTGGCGGTCATACTGCTGATATTTGGGGAGCCGTCGTGGTATTACTACCTCACGCTCATGTTTGCATTCTCGTGAGTGACCATGCGCTTTATTTGATGCAAACTGATTTCTTCATTTTCCAAAGAATGCCCTTCATGACGAGTTTAGTCGTCTTCGCGTTTCTCTTCCATCGGGGTTTGACGCAGTTGGCGGAGATTCGGGAGGAATACAGGATGGCACAGGGAATTTCGCTGTCTGGCCTTACCGACTCGCGGCGGTCTTCCTCCCCGATAGAGGTGTGATGTCGATAGAGCCAAACCTCGCTCCCTCGGAGCCTTGGCATATTACTTCGTTCACGGTTTACCTTTTTATACGCTTCGCGTTTTCTAGGATGTAACAATGTATATGGCTGAGCTTAGAGGGGTGGATGTCTCCAATTATGGTTTCAGCCTTTATTAACGCTGTTGTGTAGATTTAGAAGGCCCGTTACTAATCTTATGTGTATTAACCCCTTGCTGAACTTGTTAATCGTTTTTTCTTTCTCTTTTATTTGATTGATTAGCGTCTACTTCGCTTACGGACTAGATTGGTGGCGTTTTGTAGAGAAGCCATAAAAAGAATGTGCCTTTGAGTTGGTTGAGAAAATCGCCTCGCCGACCTCATGTTTTCGTAAACAAAGAACGCGCGTCGTTCGCGTGCTGCCCAAGCATTGAAAGTTGAAGCCTATTAGACCAGCAGAGTATAGTTTCCTCCGCCAAGATCGACAAACTCTGGAAGTGTCCTGCTAAGTCAGTTCTATTATCAATAACTGCATTCAGCAATCCACGGTAATACACCGATCCACCTAAACATCTAAGCTGTGCAAAGAAGAACATGCATATTAAACTAAATCAGATTATCGTGGTTCCTTTGCAAATCCCGACGGCAACCAAAACGCCTTCTAGCTTCCCGACCCGGATGCCGAGCCTGACAGAGTCTCTGGACTCCGACTTGCAGCGTCCTCGTTCCGTGACTTTGGACTCGCGGAGTCCCGCCCGCGGCTTCCACTTTGTATCGAGGAGAACGCTGAAACCTCGGATGCAGCGCCCGATACAGATCGCCGGCCAGATGACAGAATCCTTTGCACTAGCCTCTCAGAGCGAGAGGGCTGTTGTTCCAACCTCCGTTCATCGTCACCGATTGATGAAGAGCCTGTCACTTCTGACCCGGAGGCAGACAGTAGCGGGCCAGCCGACGATGTTGACGCCCCCTCCGACCGCAAGCCCTCGTCTTCAAATTCCGACGAGTACATGGCCGACCCACGGCCGCCCGATTGCAGTTGAGAGTCGCTTGTTTCCTTAGATCTCGACTCCGACTCCTCCTTCTCAAGCCCGGTCGACGCGGAATCGTGACCACGCGCGGGCGACCGCGGCAGGGAGTCCCCCGTCTCGTCCGAACGCGACCTTTCGTTCGCCGATCCCCTCGGCGACCGGGTCGGCGTGCCCTCCGTCCCCTCCGAACGCGTTTCATCTTTCGCAGATCCCTTTGACGATCCGCCCCCGCGACCCGCCGACCCCGACTGCGACGAATCCTTATAGTGGTCCGACGCCGACCCTGACCCCGATTCCTCATTGTTGCGAAACGATGGCGGGCTGAGCGTAGGGATGGACCTCGGCGATACCGAGCTGATGGTGCTCAGCTCCGTTTCTCCCCGCAATCGGCCAAAATCAGCCCCAAACCTGCCGATTACCGGCCGCCCCTCCCGCGCATCGTCCTCGTCCTCCTCATCCAACGACTCCATAACCTCCCGCGGATCCGGTAGAAGCTTCGGCCTCCGCGTGCGTACGATCTCCTCACCGCCGCTAGTTGCCTCCAAAACCTCACTCAACAGCTTAGACGTGCTAATATCGCTGCTGCTGTCGGTAGCACCCGTGGTTTCCTTTGCCTCTGATGCCTCCGTTTCATTCCCTGTCAGCGCGCCGTGGCCAGCGTTGGTAACCAGAGGAGCAACAATTGATGACATGGCTTCCGAAGCCTTGGATGACGAAATTCCGCTGTAGCCGCTCTCATCCGGACCGTCTCCGGCGTTCTCTCCCTCAATCTCATCTCGACGATCTGGCCTTCTAATCCAGTGATCTCTTTCATTCTCGCCGCGGGCGTCAATGTCCTCTGACCCCATACCGCCGATAAGAGGACCGTCGTGAATAACGGAGGACGTTGAGCTCGACCGCGTTCTTATATCCGCAACATGTAAATCGTCTCGTTCAAAGATTTCCTCTAACCCAGTAACAAACACCCTTGACGTAGGATCCCCTCGACGTTGCGATTCCGAACGAACCTCGCCTCGTTCGTCTGATTCACCAGTAATATGCAAGGACCCGATGTTTGAGGAGACGATGAAGGAGTGGACGTCATTCTTGGCGGCCTGGTCATCGGATGTGACCCTACCCGGCTCTGACGGCGTTGCTCCAGCTGGGGGATTGGCCAATGTTATCCTCGTTATGCGGTTATAGTTGAACATTTGCGTTGGTAGCGAAAACTTCGTCTCTGGACTTCGCAGTGTATCTCTGACATTTGGTAGTGGTGAAGGAGGTGCAGGAGCTCGGGACGCGGCGGGTGGGGGATATGATTCTATGGGCGAGCGAGGCGGACTCTTTTCTGCCGACGTAGTCCAGCGTCTATCCACCGGCGTAGAATCCACAATTAAGCCGGTGGGATGCTGCACCTCGAGGACCGAGGAACGTCTTTGCATTATCGAAGAGTCGTCATGCGGTGCCGGTAAGACAAGTCGAGGTCCCGAGGAACGCTCTTTGATAGGCGATGTGCGTTTCTCATCTTGTCGCCTTCGCTCCTTTCTTTCCTTTTCAGGCGAGCTTTTGGGATCCTCATCCCGTTTTCTATCGGCCTTCTGCCGATGCGGGACAACTGTTGGAGTAAGCAAAGGCAACGCTCAACGCAGCAACATACCAATAATCTCGCCCTCCGACATATCCCTAAGGATGGAGACCTCGCCGAGGCTTAGAACTTCGCCCGAAGACGTATTTCCCGACGACTTCGACGATCCGGACTTATCGCCGCTGCCGGAACCCGATCCGCTCTTGCTGTCATCTTTACGCTCATCATCGTCTATACTATCACCGGGCTCGTCGTCAATAAAGCGCGCCCTCCTCTTGCCCCGGTCCTTCCTTTTATCCCTTGCCTCGGTTTTCCGGAGGACCGACGGGCGGTGAGAGGGCCCGGCCTGTCCAAGAGACATATTCTCATCATCGGTATAATTTTCGCTAGCAGCGTCCAAAGACGTCGAGTCGTTCTGAAGGAGACTTCGAAAAATATTGCTGACATGCCGGGGATCGTCTGGGAATACAATTTCACCCTCGCTTTAACGTTTAAGTGAATATCAGAGCAACCAAGTCTTTACCTATGCATGTGCGTAAGAATCTCGCCCTCCGAAAATATCGTCGAAAGGGTTGTCACTCCGCCTGAGCTGGATTCACTGGAGCCGATAGTAGCTGGATCCGTAACTGATTGCTCGGTATGAATTTCGGCGTCTTTCGTTGGCGATGCCCTCTAAGACCGTTTAGAGATAAAATATTATAGCTTCTAACCTCAAGTCTCCTTGCCGCCTCCTCTCCAAGCTTCTGAGCCTCCTCTATTCTTTCAGCAATTCGCCGCTCCTCCTCCTTTAAGCGCTCCTCTTCTTGCACCATTTGCAGCTCTTTGTCTCGCATAAGGATCAACTCCCGCTCTTTTTCAATCTGCGCAACCTCCGTTTCCAACTTCAGAACTGCAAGGTCCCGTTCCTTCTCAAGCCGCATCTTCTCCTCCTCCTCTTTGATTAACTCCATCTCAATCTGAAGCTTAGCTTCCATCTCTTTCTCCTGCAATCTTAATTTCTCCTCCTCCAGCCGCAATCGTTCGGTCTCTTTACGTGCGGCCTCAAGCGCCATCGCCTCCTCCTTCACCCTGTTTCGCTCATCTGCCTCATCCCTTATCCTCGCCCTTTCTTCCAGCCTCACCCTCTCCTCCCGCTCCCTTGCAATCTCCTTCTCCTTCTGGAGTTCAACCTCCTTTAATTTAATAGCCATCTCGGCCTCCGCCCTGCGAACGTCTAGCTCTCTCTTCTCCTCCATCACCGCCCGCCTGTCCGCCTCCGCCAGTCGCGCCCGCTCGAGGTCCTCCTTCCTCCGGTCCTCCTCCATCTTCGCCTCCTCGCGCCTTCGCCGACGCTCCTGGCCCTGCTCGCGCTCCCGCTCAATCGCGGCCTCCTGTTCGGCTAATTTCCGCTTTTCCTCCTCGGCCCGCTGACGGTCAGCCTCTTTGGCCTCCCCAATCGCATGAATAGCCATCAGGTGCGCCTCCTTCTGAACGCCGTGCGCGATAATGGAGGAAGCAAGGTCGGACTCAGCTTCAGCGATGGCGGCCGCAAGCTCCGCCGCTGCGAAATCAGGCTTTGCGGGCGTAGGTGCAGGCGCAGGGGTGGCAACGGTTGATGGCTCAGGCTGTAGAAAATTCGCGGGCTGAGCCTGCTGAGCCAGCTGAGGACCCAGTTGTTGAGCTTGTTGTAACTCCTGCCGCTGGCGCTCAAGAAGCCGTGCAACGACTTCATTTCGAACCCAGTCAGATATACGGGCCTCGGCAGCAGCTGTACGGTCGGGAAGCATGTAATCATTCCTGAAAAAACATCAAACCTTGTCTCACAAGTTCTGCTTACCGGTACAATGCATCACGGTCAAAATCGGTGTCCACCGGGCGAGCTTCTTTCCGTTTACCGCTTTTTGGTTTGGTAAACTCAAATATCTTCGGCCCATCTCGTCGCCGCGGTGATTTATCCGCCGAATCATCGTTAGTCTAAATAACATAAGTCCTCGTCAAAGAGTGCGAGTCTACCGTGTTATCCGGCGAACTGTATTGCGCCGCGGTATCTTTTACAGGGCTCATGTATTGAACACCCATGGACTTTTGAAATTAGTAGTTTTTTTGAAGCAGAAAAATTTCACCTTGCTTTCGACCGGCTTCTTCCTTTCATCTTGCGTCTCCATTTCCTAGCTTGTTGAGCCTCCGAACGTACACTGCACGACGTACCTTTATCGTTTGATCCAAACCAGAAGGGAGAATCACCGAGGCATCCCGCGGAGGAGAAGCCTGCATTCCGACACTATACGATAACGGGGCCGTCTGCACCCCTTCTGTGTGCACTTGCACCGCTTGATGACGATTAGCCTTCAAAGGATCAGAAAATACAGCTATATACCTTCACGCGGCGTCCCAGGCGTCGGCACTTGCGGGAAGACCCTGACTCGCACCGGTGAAAGCGACCCCGTTCGGATGCTGCCGCGAACCGGCGAGTGGACAAGGCGAACAGGGACCGGGGCGGGGCTGCAAGAGCACTACAATCAAAATGCGCCGATGCAGTAGGCAGCAAGCTAATACCTGGTAGGACGCTCCCTCGACTCTGCTGGCCTCTCCAAAAACTTCAAACTCGGTGGCCTTACGCTCGTCCTCCTGAGGAAGACTGGGTGCCTCGACACGACGACATCGTAGAACGGCGGCGGCCGAATCGGAGACCGCGGCCGGGGTGGAGAGGACGCAGGTCTTCGTATAGGGGACGCCTGTCGCGGAGCGTGCGCCTGACGAGCCGGTGAGGTTGATGGTCGCCTTCGATGGAGGCGCTCGACCCATAGGGGCGGTGGCGTAGGGGATCGCGACCTCCCTCGATCTGAATCCGGCGCTGGCGGAAATAAGGGTTGAAACGCGTGCGTAGGCGACGGGCGAGTTGGTGACGGCTCTCGCTGGGAGCGTTGTGGCGATAGCGGTAGCGATTGGACCCTCGGCTCCGCCGCCGGCGGCTTTGTGGCTGTTTTCGGCTTCAGCCTCGGCGCGGGGGCAAGCGATGCGGGGCCAAAGCTGACGCCTGCCTTACGGCTTCGGTCGATGGCGGCTACGTCCTTAGACTTAACTCCCTTCACCTTCGCTGCAAGGCTCGAGGCAGGCTTCGTCTCCTTCACTTTCGCCATCGGTGAGGGTGAAACCGGTCTCATAGGAGACATTCGTCTGGTCGGGGCAACCGCGGCAGCGGTCGTTGAAACACGTGGTGGTTTCGGCCTTACTTCTTCATATGTAGCGAACATCTGATAGAATCACTCTGATTAGCACTTCCTAAGCAGACAAAATAAACAAACCTCGCGTCCCGTCGCCTCCATAATCCGCCTACCAACCTCCTCCCTCAACCGGTCCGCCTGCACAACCTTATCGACTTCCATCTCATCCAGCAGCATCGCGACTACGTCCTCATCCGCTGCCTCCTTCGCAAATCGGTGCTCGAACGGCACGTAATCGATCCCCTTTCTAAGGTCCCCCTCCAACGCCGTCAAGAGATAGGTTTTCTCCCGCCCGAGCTCCTCAATCGCCTTCGAGATGTTTGAGTAGCTGAACCCCGTCACGGGCGATGGTGGAAGCTCCTTCCGCACAGGCGACGGTCGCGACGGCGATAATGGGAATGACGGCAGTGTAGGCGTCGGCATCGGCTCGGGACCCTCTGGTGTTGCAATGGCCGCTGGGCGCCTTATAGAAACTCTCGGGGCCTTCTGATGATTTCGTGGTAGCGGGACCGCTTTCGGTAGCGGAGGCCGTGTTACGCCGAAGGTCATCGGCTGAAATCCGTTTCAATGCCAGATCCTAAATTAAGTTTTACAAACCGTAGGGTCCGGGGAGGTCGTTCGGCCGGTATACACATCCGGAACGTAGACTGGGGCGGCGGGAGAAGTTGACCTGATCCACGACGGCGGCTCGTTTCGCCGCGCTGGCTCTTGGGAGAGCTTTACTCGCTTTTCCTTCAAGTTGTAAGAAACAATTTGAGCGTGGCAAAGGCGTACCCGCATGTTTTCTGAGACCTCAATCGCATTTTGAAGTAAAGGGATCATGTTTTGAATCTCATCGGCATATGTTTCTCGCAATCGCTTTAATTGAGTAGTCTACAAAGTCAATTAATTAGCATAGCATCCACACGAAATCGACCAACCTGCCAACTCGTGTGTTCAGATTGAAGCTCATGAAAGTATCGGATTTGCTTTAACGCCTCTTTTCGAAAGCAATCTTAATTTCAAACCCGCAAGAGCAAAATACGTCATACCTGATTTTGGACCACGTCGCCTTGCTCGTCAACGAGGCTCCGCTGGTTTGACAAAAAGCTTGAGTTAAGAGTGTGCATCCGCTTCTGCAAGGTTTCCAGGACGCTCATTTGCTGTAGAAGAGGTTACACGCATTTTTGAAGCAGATCGTACCTGTTCAATTTCCTGCACGTCGACAACTATCTTGTCCGGTGCCTGGGCATGCACTATTTCCTTCTCACCGGCAGATATATTCGTCGCAAGAATCACATTCTTAGGCGTGGTAGGGCGAGAATGGGCTTCTTGCTTTAGCGAAGCTGGTCCCGGTTGCATTGATACCGGTCGCGATGCTTCCACAGTTCGCTTATCAAGCTTGACAACTTCGGGGAGGCGAAGTGACGATCTAAATAACGAACTTAACATCATTGACCGACGTCACATTACAAGTACCGGTCTGCCTTATCACCAGCGGACTTCCGTACTGGGATCCGCGAAAATTCCGGGCGAATGCGATTCCCGGTCTTCCCAGACTCCATTTGTCCTGCAGCAGCAGCATTTACGGCGACCACGGGAGATGTCGCAAAGTCCGCGAAGATCTTTCGCATCGAAACCGGCGGAGTGTTCACCTGCACCGGGACTATCTCCGCAAGCGGCTTCCTCCTCGACGTCCCTGTCGTCAACTCCGGCGTGGACGGTAAAGACGTCTGTGACGCGACCGTCTTCCCAACCTGATCCGGCCCGACCGCCGCGTCAGCCCGATCGTGCATCGACTTGCTCGAAGCAGGCCGCTCCTGCATAGTGGCAAAGTCATCGCCGCTGCCGCTGGCCGCCAGATTCACCGCCGTCTGCATCGTTGTGTCGGGGTCCGATGTCCTTGTCCCCGCGTTACCCGCCACCCGAAACACCGGCGAGGAGGCAGCCGTCGTAGGTGATCCGGGCGGGAGTGCCAGCGCGTTCCTCATCAGCGTATTCCTGAACTGGGAGACGGCCGTTGCGAGGAGGGGTGGCGTCTGCTCGCTGCGGACGAGCGGGCTGACGCTGAGCAGCATTGGTTGGGGTGTCCGATCCTGCGGGTGTGACGTCGTCGGCGGGGTGTTTAATGTGTTGTGGGCGGGCGCGGGGACGAAGGCGGATGCTGGGGGCCCCGAGAGGAAGATGGGCACCGGGCGAATCGTGTCCGGGCGCAACGTGGCGGCCGCAGCGACGCCAGCCCGAGCCCGGTCCAACAGGGATCTGGCGGCCTCAAGACCCTCATCGACGTCGATCCGGCGCTGGGGCGACGGCCGGGGCTGACGGTGGTCGAGGGTGTTCATTAGACCTGGTGCGAACTTTGATGTCCGCTTGAGCCGATCGCCGCAAGCTCGCCGGGCCACGGAATCAGAGTCCTCGCTTGATGAAGGCCGATCGAGGGCCGATACTGGTCTCCGATACCGACTCCCTGACAAAGAACTGGCTTTCCTTCTGATCAGGTAATGGGTCTCTTCGTCCTGTGAGCGGGTCTCTTACGATATCCTGTACTGTATATCTAAAACGGTCCCTCTCAGTGATCTTTACACATGTCCCACCTCCAGCCCGGCATCTCCGTGAAGCCCGGCGTCTGGTCCCTCTCCCTTTACGGCTGCAATCTCTCCTCCTACTCCCTCCGCGCCATCGCCAAACTCGGCGTCCTCGGCTTCCTCGACCTCTCATGCACGAACGTCTCCCTTATTATGCTCCAGGAGACACTCCGCCCCCTCCGCATTCTCAACCTCCACCTCTTCGGCTGCGCCAACCTACTCAAGCTCCCCTCCGAGATCGGTGCCGGCTTTATCCGCGCCGGCGCGCCCGGGTCGGCGGGACATGCGCTCGAGCGGCTTGCCGCGCGACCGACCTTGCTGGAGGAGGGCGGGTTCACGGTCGAGTTCAAGCCGTCATGGTCAGCGTCTGGCGTTCTAAGGGGTTTCATCATCGCCGTGATGCCGAATTGCTGGAGCCTCGATGGGGTGCTGGCGCCTGTGGTGGAGCGGCAGCGATGGCATTCATACTTCTTTGACGAGGACGGGAAGGGCCGGTTCAGCGAGTTGGTACGGAAGCGTTTCGTGCCGTTCGACACGGCGCTCGAACTCGGCCGGGTTGGGGATCCGCAGTGGGCGCAGGGCGCGCAACAGACCGTTGAGCTGTCGGACCGGGCGAAGAGGGTGCTATCGGGCATGCCGGCTCGGTACAATATGCCGGGGGACGAGGATCGACTGAGGATGAAGAAGCTGTGCGTGGAGCTTGAGCGGGACGTGCTGGCGGAGATGCCAAACACGGTTTACAGCATCGAAACGGTGGAGGGCAGTATCGCAAAAATGCTCGAGCGCCACACGAATATCTCCAGTTTGCACCGGCGGGAGAACAGCGGCACGAAGTCTGAGAAGTGGGAACCGAGCGAGGCCGTGCGGAGGCGGATCACGCTCGCGATGCTGCTGCTCGCCTCGCTGTTCTCGGACTTGCCGATACCCCTGGTCCAGGTCTGCCTAGAGCAGATGCTGGCGCCGACGACAAGCCGGCTGAGGTACGAGGAGTCTGACAGCCTGCCGTGGGAAGCGACATCCACATCCGAGAGGCGGCATCGGCATTGGACGCAGAAGCCTGTCTCGCCCGTCTTATGGAGGCTGCAACATCGCCTGCGGTATCTGAGTCTGCTTAACTCGACATTACTTGAGGACTTTCACTACGGTATATTCGATCGCGTTGTTTTGGCTGCGAGTTTCTGACGTGTGACTGCAGAACATCCGGATTCTTTGCCGGAAGCTGCAGTCTTTGAAGCCAACGGAGCTTTCCTTCGCCTCAGCGAACTCAACGCCGTCCTGAAATCCCTTCACGAACCCCTGTATTCCGTTGCAAGGGAAACAGATGCGCTCCGGACGTCCGTAAATGGCTCCGGAATGAACGAGAGGGTCCACCCGGATGCCCCGCTGGACTTCGAGAACCTCGCGAAATCGCACGAGTCCGCCATGCTCTCGAACGCGACCCTGCGCTCCGTCTTCGGCAAGCACACGCTCCGTCAAATCGCAACGCTGCAGGCCGAGTGCATCCACTTTCTCGTATCCGGCATCGACCTTAAGAACGCGTCAGCCACCTTCTTCGTCTGGGCCAAGACGGCGCTATGGTCGACGGTGAATTGGTGCGCGGCAATTGTGATACAGAACTATGAGGAGGGTGGCGACGTGAGGACGAGCCAGGGTCTCTCGGCTGAGGCCGAGGCGTTTGAGATGAGGCTGTGTCTCAACCATGTTCTGCGGCAGATCTTGCACGCCGCGTCTGCGTCGACGGTGGCCGCGGAGGGTGCCGACCTACCTACAAAATCGGCACCCTCAAGGTTAAAGGCTCCGGCCTCGAAATCGTCGGCAAGATCAGCTGTCGCATCTCCATTCACAATCTCAAGCTTTCCGTTGCTGTAATTCGATAATGGCTGCGTATTTAATAAGGAACCGCAAACTAGCGGGTACGACACATCACATATTCACACATTTTTCTGTCATATATCGCGCTGATTTTGATTGTACGTGGAAGAGGGGAGAGAGCGTATAAGAGCGTTCGCAGTGGTTTAGGATGTTGGTCTTGTTAGATGAAAGAGTTTAAATCAGGCTGGTACATCTATATAACATGAGTGATTTGGGCATAAGACACAATTTACATGCACACACCAAACTACGATGATAAGCCGCACTTCGACGACAACTACGAACTTCCACGAGTTCCTTTGTTCGGGTCGCAAAGGCATGATATATCGCACTTCGACGTCATTCCCATAAAGTGCCTCTTCGAGTGCAACGACATATTAGGTGAGACATTACCAACTTCTGTCAAGCTCAGGTAAGTCAAATGCTATCACCTCCGTGACATCCTACCCCCATCACCTTCGCCGTCGCTGGCGGAAAGGAGTGGATTCGTTTGGTAAGCCCATCATAATATCGCCTGGCCCAAAGCCAACGCTACGCCGTCTTTCCTAGCAATTGCGTCACAAAGACGGTAGCAGTTCGAGATTAAAACCGATGGCATTGAGCAGCTTAATATCGTTTCCTTTTTGTTCATGCCCATATTGGCAAATAATGTGCATCGATGCTCGGACACGCTCGTTCGAAAACCTCCACTTCTCGAAGCATCTGCGACTAAGGGCTCGTCGTTCCCAACAGAAATGAACCCCACTCTCGCGGTGAGGACGGACGTGACGGACGCGTCCGACGCGGTGTCGCCCGACGCCGTAGTCCCCGATCACGAGCTGAAGCAACCTCACTCCTACCACGATGTCGACCTCGAAGGTCCCTACCACCAGCTCTCGTGGCACAAGGACCCCCTTCGGGGCGCGTCCGTCACCGCCTCGACGCTGACTCCGGCTTCGAACCCCTCAGACGACCCGCTAGACACCCAATCTTTTGATGAAATATATGACATCGTTGACGCGTATGTCTTTTCAGCTTCGGGTGTTCTTTTTGTTATGTACATGGATAAATTGCTTCTAACTCTTAATGTCATATCGACAGTGTCGTCCCCCGGACGGACGATCCGACTCTTCCGACGCTCACGCCGCGCGTTTGGGTCCTGGGCACGCTCAGCTGCCTCACGCTCGCGGCTGCAAACACACTCTTCACCTTCCGCACAAACACGTTCACGGCCTCACCATTCGTCGGCGTTATCGTGTGCTGGCCACTTGGCGTTGTGATGGAGAGGTTTCTTCCCCGCGGCGACTTGGGAGAGGATGGAGGGGATGAGGAGAAGGCAGGAAACGGAACGAGAGGAGCCGCTTGGAGGAAATGGAGGGTATGGAAATGGTTGAATCCGGGGAAGTTCAACTTCAAAGAGTGAGCTGCTGTTGTCACTTCGCGCTGTGCAAAACATGTTTTGATACAATTTCAGACACACGCTCATTTACGTATTCTCTTCCTCTGGGGCAAATACTGCCTACGCGCTATACAACATTATCGGTACGTTGTTAACGCTTTCTATTTGGCACTTCCTTACGTCGGCTCAAGGTCAGAAATATCAGCTCTACCAATCCGACCTCTCAACCCCCGCCTGCATCACCTTCGCCATCGTAACCCAATGCCTCGGTTACGGCCTGGCAGGCCTCTGCCGACGCTTCCTCGTCCGTCCCTCCGCTATGCTATGGCCCGCAAACCTTTCCATCGTCGCCCTCATCCAATCCCTCCACGAACCTACCTCCTCTCCAACCTCCTCATCATCAACCCCACGCCTTCGCTCCCGATTTGCCTTTTACTGGCTCGTCACGGCCGCCACGGCGCTCTACCAGTTCCTTCCGAACCACATCGCGCCCATCCTGACGGCCATCTCCCCGCTGTGCTACCTCGCCCCGATGTTCCCAGATCCGGCCACGACGCGCCTCCTGGCGTCAGCCCAGCCGAACGGCGGCGTCGGATGGCTGTCCGTCAGCCTTGACTGGAACGTCATCACGGCCATGACGCCCATCACGTCACCTCTATGGGCGCTGGCGAATCAGGTGGCTGGGATGGCGCTGGGAATATGGGTCGTGACGCCGCTTCTGTGGGCGAATAACGCGTTCGGGAATGATAGGATACTGGGTGCGGATCCGGGACAAGGCGCGAATGGGACGGGGGAGTTCCCGCTCGGCGGGTCGTTGAACAGCGCCGATTTGTTCAACAAGGATGGGCTGTCTGTCGACGCTTGGGGGTTCGTGTTCCCGAACAACCTCACTCTGAATGAGGCATATTACGAGTCGCAAGCGCCCGTTCGCATCACTACCTATTTCGCGCTGGGTATGTCGAAGCATCTTTCTAAACCCGATTTTTATTCGCATGAAATATGTTCTCATCGCAGTTTTGTGTGTCAGATTACGCGACCTCCTTCCTCGTCTTCACCGCCACCTTCTCCCACGTTGCCCTTTGGTACGGCAAGGACCTCCTACACCGCTGCCGCTCCGCCGCGCGAACGCTCGACCAGACGGACCTTCATGCCCGCCTCATGTCGGCCTACGCCGACGTCCCAGACGCGTGGTACCTGGCCCTTCTCCTCATCTCCCTTGTGGCCGGATGCGCCGTGGGCGAATGGGGCGGATTCGGCCTGCCCTGGTGGGGTACCGTGCTGGGGCTTGGATTGGCTGTCGTGAGCGTGATACCGCTCGGAGTCCTGCAGGCGATATCGGGCCAAGGGATGGGGCTTAATGTGATGAGCGAGATCCTGATCGGGTTCATCCTACCCGGACGTATCGCGGCTGTGATGGCCTTCAAGACGATTAGCTATATGGCCATGTATCAAGGGTTGACGCTGGTGTCAGATTTGAAGCTGGGACATTACTTAAAAATCCCACCGAGGGACATGTTTGTCAGTCAGCTGTTCTCGACCGTCATTGCGGCTATCTTAAAGTGAGTTTCTCTTTTCAATTTTGCGAGTATATTGTGCTAATTGGCCGCCTTCAGCGTTTATATGGCCGAAATGATCTATGAAAGCTTCGGGCGCGATCGGGAGTTGAGGACCGACCCCTCAGACCCCAATTCGCCCTTTATGTGGAAGTTACAGTCGAAGCCACAACTCGGGTGGACTGGTAAGTCCAAATTCACCACCACATCGCAAAAAAATGCGTGTTTGTCGTCGGACATCAACCTAATCTCAATCACCCCATAAAAGCGAACTCATACAACGTCTTCCTGAACGCCGGCGCGATCTGGGGCTCTATCGGCCCGCTCCGCTTCTTCGGTCCGTCTTCGCCGTACCGCTACACCCTCCTCGCCTTCCCCCTCGGGCTGCTCCTGCCCCTTATACCATGGCATCTCCACCGCCGACTGACGGCCCTATCGCGGCCCTCGTATTGGCACCTCGTCAACGTTCCGCTCCTCGCCATGTTCCCCAATTCCGGCGCGGGGGCCGTGCGCGCCGAAATCGTCAGCCCGCTAGCCGTGGGCGTGATCGTAAACTACTTTATTAAAAAACACAGGCCAGCCTGGTGGCGGGGTTACGCGTACGTGTTAAGCGCGGGGCTGGATAGCGGGCTGGCTGTGGCACTCGCCGTAATTTTCTTTGGGTTCCAGTGGGATGCGGGCTGGCAGATTCCCTTTCCGCCGTGGATGTTTAACAGGGCCGATGGGGAGATATGCGCGCCAGAGTTTTACCTGACGTGTATGGATAATCAGATATGGGGCGGCGGGTTCAACCGGACTTACAACATTCTGGATGATCCTTACTGCCGGTTTGTCGATTAAATCATCGCGATTTGGTTTGCCAACCCTCTTTCCCACAGCTCGATCAACTTTCAGAACATGACGGCGCAGGCGTTGGCGGCAGGAGGAAGCTAAGGCAGCTTACAACTGATGTCTCCCGTTACAGCGGTTGGTGTTCTGTGAGGTTATAAACAACAATACAATGACGACGTGAGAATACTGGTTTTTAACAACTACTGAAGTGCCTACATCCGTCCTTTTCCGCTTATCATACGCCTTTTCTGCCATCCTTCCTCCCCGTTTTCTGTGGCTACCAACACCGTGAGGCCCGCACGTCCTTCGTAGGGAAGGGCTTCCATGGCAGTATTCGTTTCTACCACAGATGCAAGTATTTCAAACACGGTTCATCGGAGCGTTGGGTTGTCGCTGTCAACAAACGGCAGTTGGTTGGTACTCACCAATGAATGACGGTGCAAATCAATGGCAACTCTCAGCAACCGTGCTCGCCGGCGGCGCCTGGGATCCCTCGCCGGCTTCCTCGCGCAGTATTAAGAAGCCTGGGACCTGCGAAGGCATCACGAAGCACCCACAGGTCAATTGCCAGCGATGTTCTCCCCCGACGCTCTCCTCTTCATCGGCGTGAACGGATTCCTTCACGCGCTCGACAAGCGTACCGGCCAGCAGGCATGGCAGCACACGCTCAAGGGCAGATATTATGAGCCGGTCCTGATACAGCCAGATTGCCGGAGAGGCACACTGCTCGTCGCGTGCGGTATACTTTCTTTTGCCATCTTCAAATCAATCAGTAATTGACTTACAATTAATTCTCAGGTGAGAACCTCCGCTGCATCGACGCGACCACTGGCACCATGCAATACGAGAACCGTCTCCTAGGCATCGGTCTCGGCTACGCCCACATAGCGCTCGGCCGCGACGCCGACCGCTTCCGTGAAAACGTCGAGCGCCTGCCCCACGTGCCCCGCCCTCCTCACATGGACGCCAAAGGCTCCACCACGGACCCCGAGGACGTCGTGTACGTGGCCGTGAACCACATGGTTCGCGCCGTCCGCATCTCGGACGGCTCGGACTTGTGGGACTTCAAGACGCCCATGACGGCCGGCTGCTCAACCCAGCCTCACCTTTTGTCGGAGGACGGGCTCCTGTACGTCGCGGGCAACGGACGCATTTTCGCGCTGGACTGCATGACCGGCAACCTGGTCTGGCAAGCCGACGTCAAGCACCGCGAGTACTGCATCCTGGCCACTATGCGATCGGGCGACCCGACGAACAACATACCCAATCACCTGAGAGGTCAGAAGGCGAGCTCCGGCGGCAAGTCGGACCCGGTTGACGCGTTGATGTGCGCGGCGCACGGGTACGTCACCCTCGTGAGGCGGTCGAACGGGGAGGTCCTCCCGCTTCCAAATGGCGGGAAGAAGGTAGGGGAGGTGGCCATGAATGGACGGGGGTTCGTCACGACGAACGTGGTGGCCGTGCCAAGCGTGAACTCGTTCCTGGCGGCCGCCGGCGTGAATCTCAGGAGGATTGACGTTGAGAAGGGGTCGGTGGTGTGGGAGAACAGGCTGAAGGGAATGGGGCTTGGTTGTCCAAGCTTGTTGGTGGGGAGCGGTGTGCCTGACGCGAACGCGACGGCTGCCAGGGAAGCCCTCCCGGGCTACAGCACGCTGGACCAGCCGTCGGCATCGACAACGATGCCGTCATGGAACCAGGCGGCTGGCGTGCAAAGCATGTCCGAGCTGATCTTCGTCGCCGTTCATGGGCAGGTGCGCGCCATCCGAGCCGCGGACGGTTCTGACTTGTGGAACTACGACCCGGGGTTCGGCAAGAGGATCGAGCTGCCGAACTTGTTCGTGGAGGACGGGATGGTGTTTATGGTTGGGCAGGCGTGGGTGGTGGCGCTGGATGCATTCACGGGGAATGTGGTGCACGCTAAGAAGGAGGTTCACAACCACCGCGTTTTCGCGGCGTCCTTCAGATCGGGTTCCGGCGAGACAAACAGGAGCTCGATGTACAGCATCTTGGCGAAGAGGCTGGAGGATGACGAGGACCGGAGGAGGAGAAATGAATTCCAGAGGCAGCAGATCCTTTTCGACTCGTAGTAAATCCTTCTCTGTTTCATCGTAGTACAACGCCTCTCTCCAAAGCAATTCTGGCAGTTGATTTCTTTATGTTCTCACTTTCTTCGTTCTGTTCTCGCAATAATCTTCAATCATGACGGAGCATACATCTCAC
Source organism: Irineochytrium annulatum (assembly GCA_027600665.1). Taxonomy (NCBI): domain Eukaryota; kingdom Fungi; phylum Chytridiomycota; class Chytridiomycetes; order Chytridiales; family Chytridiaceae; genus Irineochytrium; species Irineochytrium annulatum. Next base: position 16,914 of record JADGJL010000618.1, read on the forward strand.
AAAACATTAAAGCCATTGGCTGACTACTAAACTATTTACGTTTACATGATAATTTGCAAAATGATACACAAATGCAAGATCTACGCCCTGCGAACACGAAGCCTACAACAATCAGATTTTTCCAATGTAAGATTGCCGTAAGGCCTGTGAGGAGAATGAAAAGTAACTCCGACACTCCTGTGGGCATACTCCGGACAAATCAGCTAACATGCCACTGAATGTCGAAAAGACC
>JADGJL010000619.1:0-17108 GCA_027600665.1 Irineochytrium annulatum
AGTGGGGGGAGGGGGCCCGGGTGGTGGCGCGTACTGTGCGGGACCACGGGGGTCGTCCCAGGTTGACTGTTTGCGAGAGGAGATGTTAGCACCGATACAGAGGAGCACAGGGAGCTGAAGAGAGGCGAGAGGAACGTACCTTGCCGGTTGACGTGTTGACGAAGAAGTTGCGGCCGTACTGCGAGGGAGGGCAAGGCGGAGGAAGGGAGGAAGGTTAGTGGAAGAAAACGTCGGCGAGGGGATCCACGAATGGCCAGAGTAGCGAAGGTGAGAGACCACCGATCAGCCGCCTTCCGCGAGGCATTGGAAACCAATGCCCTGAAGGACACATGAGGCGATGCCGGCCCATCCACATCCCTGTCGACGTTCATGACGAAGCTCCACACCTTGGACCACCCCGTCCCAGTCCCCAGTCGGACCGGCTCATGCCAAGGACGGACGCCTCACCTGAGCATTCCACTGAGCAATCCAGCCGGGCGGGAGAGGGCGGTTGTCGGCCATCGGTGTCAATTGGGTTGCGGGTGAGGGCGGCGGATGGATGTGAAGGCGATGACAGAAGTGATCCGACTTGAAACGCGACACCTCCCAAGCCACCGTCGCCGATCTCGACCCAACCAAACAACGAGCACGCTTTTTTTGCCTGGTCGTCAAACCGGCGCCCCTCCAACTCCATTACCACCTCGACCTCGAACGTCACGATGATCAACGTCGACTCGGCCAACACCTTCTCGCTCTCGGAGTTCATCATCCCGACGCACTACGCGGATGACGTCCAGTCCGTCCTCATCCCGCACGGCCTGATCCGCGACCGCGTCGAGAAGCTGGCGGCAGACATCGCGAGGGACTGCTCGAACCCCGTGGTGGCGTGCTGCGTGCTGAAGGGGGCGTCCGTCTTCTTCGCGGATTTGATGGCGAATCTGAAGAAGCTGAAGAACTCGCATAACAAGTCCAGTACGTGTCTATGAATCACCTAGAGAGAGGTTTCCTCTGACACGCGAGAAAGTCCCGCTTTCCTTCGAGTTCATCAAGGTCAAGTCGTACGAGAACGAATCGTCGACGGGGAACGTGCGCATCTCGCTGACGGAGGAGGAGCTGTCGGCGTTCAGGGGCAAGGACCTCTTGATCGTGGAAGACATTGTTGACTCGGGGAAGACCATGGTGGCGCTGATTGAGAGGCTCAAGGCGTATGGGCCTGCGACGATCAAGGTCGCGAGCTTGCTGGTGAAGAGGACAACGAGAAGTAATGGCTACGTGTGAGTGTTCGAAACATCGCTTCGCGGATTAAGACTTCATTCGGATATCGTTATGTCTCATGCTTTTTATCTTCAGCCCCGACTACGCAGGATTTTCCATCCCGGACTCGTTCGTCGTCGGTTACGCGTTGGACTACAACGAGGTATTCAGGGATCTTGACCACATCTGCGTTATTTCGGAGACGGGGAAGGCCAAGTACGCCGTTTGATTGTATGCAAGGGTGGAAAGCGATGTTGGTGAAGGCTTGCATCTTGTTGTGGGCTTGCAGTTCGGGCCTTTTTATGGCTAACTCTTTCGTGATTGCCAAGCTCATCTTTTTAGTGCGGGTGTAAAATTTTGGAATGTTGGATGTACCTTTTTTTTTTACCTTCAGTAATTGTTTATTGATTGTCTTTCGAAATCATTATTTTAATAAATCTCTTTCTACTCCATATAAGAACTTGTTGTAGCTGAACTTTTTATATTTCCATTCATATTCCAACCGCAACAATCTCTTGCACGACCTCGGTGACCAGGTCCTCGCTTGCGGCGACCTCCCCGGCAGCAACAACCTCCTCTGCAACGGCCTCCTCAACCGCAACAATCTCGTCAACCGCAATGACGTCCCCTGCCGGCAACTCCGGCACCTCCTCCGCCGTGATCTGCTCGGAAACAACCTCCGCTACAGCCTCCTGGACAAGCTCCTCGGTCGTAATCAGCTCAACAATCTCCTCCGCATGCTCAACCTGCTCCGCCGCCACCGCGTTGTCCTGCAGACCACCGTCGTCAAGAACAGATTCAATAGCGTCCGCCGGAGCTTCTACCACCTCAACGGGGGCTTTGACCGCCTCGACCGGGACATCTGCGGCCTCCACAGGCGCGTCATCGTGCGGCACCTCCTCTACTGCGTCGACCTCCGCGACGGGCTCGGCTGCGTCCGCTGACAAGTCGGCAGGAGCGGTGCCTTCGTCCACGTTTTCGACGGCAGTCGCTGCTTCGGCATCTTCAAAAGCGGGTGCGGGCTCGGCGGCTGCTCCCATGTCTTCAACCGCTGCAGGCTCCGGAATCAAGTCCTGGACGGGTTCGTTGGCTAACTCCTCTGGAACGAAGCCCTCGGCCAACTGTGCCGCATCCGCTACGTCTGCCACCTCTGCCAATGGCTCTGTTTCCTCCGTAGCGGCAGGAGGGCTTGGAGTCCTGTCTTTGGGGCTCGGTGTTCTGACTTTAGGGCTCGGAGTGTCGTCTCTGGGGCTCGGAACCCTGTCTTTCGTCTCATGGGGACTCGGCGTCCTATCTTTTGCCTCCTGCGGGCTCGGAGTCCTGTTTTGGCTCGGCGTTTTATCCTCAGCGACCTTCGATGGTCGCTCCACCACTGTCGACTCCCTCTCACCACCGGCGTTCTCCTCCGGCGCCGCGGGCGCCGCCATCCTACCCTGCTCAACCTTTTCCTCCCCTTCACCGTCCACCGCCGTCTCTTCTTCCGTCGCCACCGTGTTCTTTCCGCCAGCGGACGAGTTCCGCGTTTTGGCAGACTTCGGACCGGAGTGTGAACTACCCGCCGTCGAGGCCCTCCGCGAGCCCTCGGCTTGGAACTTGGCGAGCGACGCGCGCCGGCCAGTGCGTGCCGGTGACCGCGTAGTCGGAGGCTCATACGACTCGCCGTCCGCAGCACCAAGTGCCTCAGCCGGCGCTGTCTCACCCTGTGGAGGCGTGGACGGCTTTTGGTCGCCCGCGGCGGTGACGGATGTTCTGGCCGCGACAGACGCCCGCGCTTCGGAATTAACCACACCTTCGACGTAGTCTCTGGCACGAGATGAGATGGAGGCACGGCCTGCGGATCCACGAGGACTTGTCGCGGAAGGGTCTTCAGGACGGCCCGAAACGGACGTGCGACCCGCCGCATTGGAGGGGTTGGCGCCGGCCAACGTAGAGGCGCGCGCGGCTACACCCGATGTCGATTCCCTGCGCTCCGGTGAGGCAGAGGTCGCGGGCGACATCTTTCGTGAGATGATTGAACGCCTGGCCGTGGACGGGCGCGTGTGTGTGCCCTCACCGGTAGCGGCGCCGTTCTCTTCAACCGCCCCTTCGGCCGCGGCGTTGGTGACGCCCTCGAGCGATACTTTCGACCCTTCGGCGCTGGGCGCCCCATCTTCCCCGAACGCGACCGACTTTCTCGGCGCCAACCCGCCCGCGCTCAGGACCGTTGACCCCCTGCTTCCCCTCATCCTCGCCGACCCCACGCCCGACGACGGCCTCCCACTTGGCGGCCTCGTGGCCCTCTCCCCCGCGCTGGTCCCCCTCGACGCCGAATCCGCCTCAGCCATTTCCTCCTCAAATCCGCCCAACGCCTCGCTTACTGGGTCCGCCAATTTTGCTGGCGTGAAGCCCATCCCCGCACCCGCACCCACGAATTCGATCACGCGCTTTGCCTCGCCCGCCGTGAGCCTTACCTGCGCCGCCGCTGCCGCCGCGGCCTCCCTCTCTGCCCTCTCCTTCTCCGCCTTCTCCCTCGCGGCCGCCTCCTCCACCTTCGCGCGCTCGAGCCTGGCCTTCTGCACGGCCCTCAGCTGCGCTCTCGCCGCGAGCATGACATCCTGATCCCGCTCCCTCTTGGCCTCCTTCGCGCGGATGATGGCGATGCGCTCGGCCTCCCCTCGGGGTATGGCGGCCGTGGACGGTTTGGAGAGATGGTGCCGCCCGATGGCGGTCGAGGCCGTGATGCGCGGGTGGACGGTCGTGCGCTCGAGGTCGAGGATGACGGACTCGGGGACGCCGTTGGCGTTGAAGAGCGGGCGGCGGATGGGTGCCGAAGGAGGGATGGCGGTGGAGGCGCGTTGGAAGAAGGACTCGCGTGGTTGGTTAGTGGTGGAGGTACGGTTGGCATAGATTGAGGCGCGCTGGGCAAAGACGGAGTCGCGGGTGGTTGCGGAGGGTCGGACCGTCGACTTGTCGGACGCGTTAGTGGGCGCTAGGGCCGCGGCCGCCTCGGGTTGGACGGCGGCGGGCGCGGCGTTCGTCTCTTGCTCCCACGCGAGGTCCATTTGCCTCTCCCTCCTGGCAGCCTCCGGGTCCTGAAGCAGCATGCCATCTTCGATCGCCATGCACACTCTGTAATTGGACTCAACAATCTCCGGGATGCGCATAGACGGCGCGCTCATGAGCAACCCTTTGCCGGATTTTGAAATAACGGATGGCAGAACCATTGGGAGAAGGCTTGGGTCCCGCGGCACGGGGAGCCGGTGGGAGAGATGTTGGTGCTCGAACCGGAACGTCAGCTCGCCAATCGGGTTTAGATCTTCGACCGTCTCCTGATCGTCCTCGTAGTCAGAATCTTCGGATTCGGGCTCCTCGGGCTCCGGTTCGACATTGTCTTCGAGAAGGAGCTCTTCCACAGCCTCGGCGTCGACTTTGTCGACAGCAATCTCTTGCGCAAGGACATGCTCCTCTGCAACTGGCGGTGCTCCCTCGTCAGCATTTCCGTCGGCAGCGCTTGCTGGGGTCGTCGACGTGACTGGGCGCTCCTCGGCACCTTTCTTCCTATCCGTATCAGTGCTAGAGGGCTTCGTAGCGGCTGTGAGCTCATCGGTAGTCTCAATGGGCGCGGCTGGCATGACAGGGAGAAGGGCAAGCCCGCCATCGACAATCTGGCTAGCCCGTAAACTTTTGCTGCCTCTTACGCTCTGGCTGGCCCTTCCATTCTCGTTAGCCCGTCCCGTCAGACTGGCCCTCCCGCTCTGGCTAGCCCGCCCACTCAAGCTAGCTCTACCGCTCTTCCCGCTCATCGGCCTACTCCTACCCACCGTCTCTTGATCAGCAAACCCAGGGTCTTCAACCCTCATGCTGTTCGCCCCGCCCGTGCTTTCAAAGCCGTTGCCCTGAGCCTTTCCGAGCTGCTCCCGAATCGCCTCCTTCCACACCCTAGACTCGGGTCGCGAGTCCCCGTTCGAGGTCACGCCGGTCAGGCCGGCCGTGCGCGCCCTGATCTCAGAAAAGGCCGTCGACTTACGACGCATGCCGTCCTTAGAGTAGGAGAGGAAAGAGTCGGACTGTATCTATTTCAAGAAAGCGCTTATTCATTAATGGAATCATTTATGTTTCCACAACCAACCTTGCGCTCGGGGGCCCTTTCATAAGTGAACCACACACCTGCCGTCGCCCTCGGGATGGGGTACCTCGGCGTCGGCGTGCTCCAAACGGTGAAGAATTGGACCTTCCCCTTCTCTTCGTCCGTGCCCTTCAGCGACGTGACGTACTTCCATACGTTCGCGCCTCCACTTCCCGTCGGAAACATGGGCAGCATCGCCCGAATCCTCTGCACGGATTCTGGTATCTCGATCCTGGCCGGTCCCTCTTCCTCGTCCACGATGGATGTCGGTGTCGGCTCGCGATTTTGGCCGAGAGAGTCCGGCGACGCGTCGTCGGAGTCGAGAGGGTTCTTGGGCGTCAGCTGGTTGGCCTCGGTCCCGTCGATGAAGTATTCCTGATCCCAATGCGTGAGGAGAACCTCCACCGCGCGAAGGGCCTCAGTCTCGAGGCTGGACATAATCTCTGCCTGTTGGAAAGGAGAAGGCGTCAGGGCGGCCTTGCGCATCGCGTCGCATACCATCGTGGCTACGCTCTACGACGCGTCGCGGAGGGGTTGGTGATGATCTGGGTGATGGCCGTCGTCGCGTTGACAAAAGATTTACACCCGCGATATTGTATGGTGCGGGCGTTATCAATAGACGACCGTTCAATTATGAGGTTGAGCATAAGTTGTTAAATCTGTTGATTTACTTGCCAGAGGACTACACAGTCCATAAGGAAGAAGAAGTAGTGTCATCGAAGCCTCTATTTTACATTTCTGCCGACTTCAACCTCGAAGGTCCCGCCGGCGTGCTGCCAGACGACACCTTTCCCGGCTTCGGCGGCAAGGGCGGCGGTTCCAGCGACCCATTCGAACCATACGGTGAAGGCGTCGTCGGCTTTGCAGGTACCGGCGGCTTCGGCTTCTGCGCAACCATTGGCCTCAGTGGTGGTGGCGGTGGCGGAGGTGGTGGAGGCCGCGTCGGCTTCGCGTTCACCTTGGCTGGGGCCGCCACGGGCTCGAGTTGCCGCTTAGCGTTGGCAGCTTGGAACACCCAACCGGTCCGGTTTGGTGCCGAGGTGGTGCCAACAGGGTGGATATCAGTCACCGGGGTCGAAGCGGCGTGCTTCGGTGCCGATAGTGGGGAAGTTGGCGCCTGTTTACTCCCACTGTTACGCCTCCAGTCGTCGTCGTCTTCGCTCTCGATGGCGCCACGATGTGGCGCGTCTTGATCGACTGATGCTAATTTCTTGTGCCCGGGCCCGGCTTTCTTCGGGTCTTTTTTATCGACGACTGGTGGCGCGGTGAACGTCGGGAAGGTGAAGAAGCTCCCGCGGCGGGCAGGCGATACGATGGAGGCCGTGGCTGTTGTCGGGTTAATGAGGATCGTTGGTTGCGTTGCCGGCTGCATGGGTGGCTGTGCCAAAGGCGCATTCGAGATGTGAGTCGACGGCGGAGGTGGCACGCTGCGATACGTCGGCGGTGTACTAGTTGACCTCCTCGGCGGGAGCTCTGGTGCCGAGATCGCTTTTACCGGTAGATCCGTGTCCTGCTGCACCTGCAGGTATGCCGACGGGTCGTTAAGCGATATCTCCATACTAATACTCTTCAAGCTGTCGAGGCTCCAGTCCTCATTCGACGCCGACTTGTCCCCGATCGCGTACCGATCCTCGGCATGTTTAGCACGCGCGTGAGTGTGGTAGTCGACAATGTCCTCATCGTCAGGCGAGTCGTCCTTGTCGTCGCCGAGGTCGACCACCTGGCGCTCGCGGCTGGAACGACGCACGAGTGGTGGGGTTGAATTCGTCGGGCGCGTCTTTGGTACCATCGAGTAGGCGGTACCACGGATGGCGTCCATGATGGCCGAGGACGTCGATACACGTTTTCTCACGACGGGCGGCGACATCAGGGAGGACGCCGCATTCGCCATTGAAGACGAGTTCGAAGACCCGGACGATGCCGAGGCTGACCGGACTTTAACGGCTGGTATCCCGCGGGACGAGGAAGACGCCGAGCTGTCGATCGTCGCCGGGATGGACGTAAGCGACTGCGCCGAGGGCTTGTCGTGAGCAGCCAAACTGTCGGTGTCCTCCTCATGCGAGACGAGCGCAAACGCGTCATCCGGGTCGTTCTGGGACGCCCCATGCCCCGCCACCCCAATCTCCTCGTGATCCCTCCCCTCGTTCTCTGTTGACCGCCTGGATACATCAGTACCCTTCGACGACACGGACATAGTGTGTGCGCTGTGCGACGTCGGCAGAGGTGTCAGTCTCGGCTCCCTCGCAAGGCTTAGGTCATCAACCTCTTTCTCCGAAATCCACGACCGACTCAGAATCCAATGGCTGATAAACGTCCCAATCTCCTCCTCGTTCAAGTCCCTCAAACTCGGTAGCTCTTCGATCCCCTGGTCACTCAGTCCACCTACGACCCTCCGTCGGAACTGAATCGCTTTCTTATTCGACTGCGATGCCGCGTCGAGGGCTGACAGGACCTCGTACGAGTACCGTGGCCCCGATGTGCAGTAGCGTAGCTGTCGCTGGATATCCTGGTACCGCTTGTCGTTCGTTGGATCCACCCCATCTCGCTTCGACACCGTGATGACATACGTCGTGTCATGGATCAGCAGGCCAAGGAACGGGATCATCGGCCTCGTTAGGCTGGTCTTGAGCCAGTCCCTGTACGCGGCGTAGTTGCTCTCCTCCGATAGCAGGTTCCTCATCTCGGTGAAGTCCGTGAACTCAGGCTTTCGTTTTACGAGGCTCCACGTCCTCTTAAGCCTGCTGATAGGCGGCGTCATAAGGGCGCAAACAACGGCTTTCAGGGACTGGAAGTTGTTGAACTTTCTCAGCTTAAGGGCGACCTTAATCCACTTCACGATGTTCTTGCACCGATCGGCCGGGTTTGACGGCTCCAGAACCGAACATTCGACAACGCGCGTGAAGTAGTTAAAGAACTCGGACGAGGCCTGGAGCGACTTGCAGGGGCTGTGGGGCGGGCGGTGAGCGAGGAGGTCGGTGGGGTGGATTTTGCGGAGAAGGGTCTGTTCGATCAGGCACAACTGGAAGGCGATCGCAATCGGGCGGAACGAGTTAATCGTGACGGTGGGGTTTGCGGCGCACTGAATGTGGGACAGCACGCGCGCGATCTTGGTTCGTATCGCGGTTGCTTCGTCGATAATCGGCGGCGCCTTCGGCTTTAACATGGACGAGGCAGACGGTATGGCCGACGTGAAAGTAAAAGGCGTCGCCGCGTGCGTTCCAAAGCTATTCGAGCGGTTAAGCTGGCTCCCAGCGGCCGGCGTCAACGCCAAAGACGAAGGATCGGAGGTGGCCTCGTTTGGAGCAGAATCGATTTGTTTTGTCACATCACTATCAGACGCGATGTCGGGTGCGCGCAAAGCACAGTTGATTGTCGATATTAGATTGGTGTTCAGGTCCATGTAAAGTATATGCAGAGGAGATTCGGGTATATCTGGCGCGTTGCTGGATGACTTTGGTCTGGACACAAGTTAGCGGACGCAATGAATGACCAAGTACTGACCTCATCAGCACGGAAAGTTCAGGTTGCGGAGGAGGTGGTGGCGGCGGTGGCGGCGGCGGCGGCGGCGGCGGCCGTTGTTTAGTAATGGCCAGAGTTTTATTGATGTTGATCGACGGACCGCTGTGATAGTCATTTGGGGTATTTGTTATGGGTACAGCAGAAACGGTAGACTTTGTCTTATCTGGAAGAAGGTCAGAGAAGGAAGCGCGTCGCTAAGATGCCGCGAACTCACGTATTTTCTCCTTCAACACGACCTGCATCATATCCTCCAGCCTATTTACACACATTTTACACAGATATATCAATCGCAGCGGCTCATCGACATTAATCGGTAGGCCTTTGGACATTGTTAGTCGTTCGAAGTAGCACGACGAAAGGATTAAACAGAAAGTAAACAGGGCCGTTTAGCTCGCTCCCGCTACCACCAACAGTCGTTTCTGAAGAAAAACACGCGTTCTCACCGTCTATTCCAATCTCGGCCATGGTCTTCATCCTGATTGCGAGGCGGCCCAAGTTCGTAAGGTACAGAAAAAAGCCGTCTGCCGAGAACTGTCCCTCGGAGGCCGCACTCGCGGCCACCAACATATCCCTCTCGAGCGCGTCCATCACGTCGTCGTCGTCGTCGCGGGCGTCTATCCGCGAGATGCTCCAAAGAAATGGTGGGCTTCAATCACCGGGACTGGATTTACGCGACTTTCGCGTCAAGGGCTGGGTGGCGATCGGCAACCCATTCATTCACGGCCTCGCCAGTGGCGCCTCTGAACGCGACACTACTGGGCTGCCGGCGAAAGAAATAAGAAATGACAGTATCAATGAATGTTTACTTATGTTAAATACAACTGAACCAAAAAACAATGGCGTAATAGTCGCCGATCTGTGTAATAGTCCCTCTTGGACCATCAACTTCTAAAACAATCGCTCTGAAAAAGAGGTTAATAAATGGACGCACAAGCAATACGTGTTAAGACAAAACTCACTCTCGTACTGGTAGAGCCCGTGAACGCCGCCCTCCAACTGCGCGCTCGCCGTCCTCTTCTGAAATCGGACCTCGCCCTTCTCCACCGCTTCCCTCAGTTGATCGAGCCCCTTCACGCCGATGTCTTGGAGGCCGTGCTGCAACCCCGTTGTGAGGTAGCCGAGGAACCTCTTCACCGACCCCTTGTCCACGACGGCGCCAGACACGCCCTGCGCGACTTTGATTTTGTCTCCCTCCGAAAAATATCGCTTTCCGGCCGCGTCGCCTTTGTCCATCGCGTCCAATGCGCCCATCCCCCGGTACTTCTTCAGCCTCTTCCCGTCCTGGTAAAAGTACTCTCCGGGCGCCTCCGTCGTCCCCGCAAGCAGCGAGCCCATCATCACGGCCGACGCCCCTAACGCCATGGCTTTCACGACGTGCCCGACGTTCGAGATGCCGCCATCCGCGATTACGGGCACGCCGAACTGCCTCGCGTACGACGCCACCTTGTACACCGCCGTCCCCTGGGGTCTCCCGCACGCCATGACCTCCTGCGTGATGCAGATCGACCCCGAACCCATGCCCACGCGCAAAGCGTCCGCGCCCGCCATGATGAGGTTGCGCGCTTGTTCGACCGTCACGACGTTGCCCGCGATGACCTCAAGGTTCGGGTACTTCTGTTTAATGTACTTGATCATGCCGGTCATATAAGTCGAGTTCCCCTGCGACGAGTCGAGGACGACAATGTCAAGCCCGGCCTGGACCAGGGCCTCGAGGCGAACCTTGTCTTCGTCGTGGGTAGATACGGCGGCGGCGCAGAGCAGCTGGCGGGAGGAGATGGAGGTCGATGCCCAGGGGTAATCGCGGGTCTTGATCAAGTCGGAGCGCGCGAGGAGGGCGGTCAGGTTACCGTTCGCGTCGATGATGGGGAGCTTGCCCTTCCGGGAGTCGCGGAGGATGCGCTGGGCCTCCGAAAGCGAGATGCCCTGCTTCGCGACGACGAGGTCCTTCGTCATGACATCTTTCAGCAACAGGCTGCCCGCGTCCTTGTCGTGGATGAAGTCAATGTCGCGCGATGTGACGATACCGAGCAACTTGGAGTGGAGCGTGCCGTTCTCGGTGATGGGGATGCCGCAGAATCCATAGTTCCGCTTGATCTCCAGCACGGAAGAGATCGAATCCGTCGGCTTCAGGCACATGGGGTCCGTGATGAAGCCGTTTTCGAACTTCTTGACGGTACGGACCATCTTGGCCTGCTCCTCGACCGTGCAGTTGTGGTGAATCACGCCCAGGCCGCCGTTCAAACTCATGTGGATCGCCATAGCGGTCTCGGTGACGGTGTCCATGGGCGAGCTGAGAAAGGGCGTCTTGATAGCGATCCGTTTCGTGATCCGGGAAGTGAGGGACACCTCGTCGGCGCGGAAGTCGATGTAGCCGGGCAGAACGAGAAAGTCGTTGTAGGTCAAGGCGTTGTCCTCCTCGAACAAATCCTTGGCCGACTGGCCGTCCCGCTGGGGAGTCACCGCCAAAAGGGCGCGGAGGCGGGCGTCACGCGCGGCCGGCGTCTCATCTGAGCTGGACGACGGCGCGATCGGGAAGGAAAGGGTCGACACGTCGTGTTCGTACGGCATCCTTGTCGTCAGAACGCTGGGTCAGGGCCGAAGAGGGTCGATGAGTGAAGCGGACCTCTTGGCCAAAAAAAAAAAGGAACTGGCTCCGAATTGACGGGTTATGGGCTGGGGCGACATCGACAGTCGCCGCCATCGCGACCGCACCGCGCTACTGTCGACGCGTGTCGACGCGTGCCGATGCTTTCGGATGCGTTCCGACGCGGGTAGTAACCGTCCGGGATCACTTCAACGGCGTAGCGTTGCTTCCAATCTGAACCCAGGGCCCAGGTCATGGCGGCCTCCGCGTCATCCTCGCCGACGCGTCCAGACGCCTGGAAGGACCGACCAGGATCACGTTCTTGTCGTCACTGCCAACGGATTCCCGTCAACTGCGGAGATCTTGAAGGGATTGCCATGCGGATTGCCGACCAGGGGGGGCCATTTCTTGATTCTGTCCCGCGATGACGCCCGTCGGACTCGTCCTGCTCGCGGTCGCCCTCGGGGCGGCCGTTGTCGCGTCGGCGATTGCGCCGAAACGACCACTCCTGATCGCCCTCTGGGTCTCCGACATTGTCGAGGCCAGGTACGGCGCTGAGTACCCGCGATAAAAGTTGACTGCGTTACTTAGGGGCTACTACAAGGTGCTCGAACTTTACCGGCAAAGCGTCGCGCTCAACACTAGCTACCATTCGGCCGTCCGCGGTCTGGAAATAACTTACGATTTCCGAAAGAACATGGGCCTCCCGCACCTCATGAGCGATGCACACGCGTTGATCGACGCGGGCGTCGCTGGAGCTATTGGTGCTGGTTTCTCCAACCTCACGGTGTACTTCTCGGCGTACCTCAACGAGCACAAGATCCCTGTCTGTGACGGGAGCTCGACATCCCCGACCTTAAGTGACAAGGTAAGGCTCTGATCGTTAGCGTCGCTCTTCTTACGTGCTTTTCCATTATAGACAAACTATCCAAACTTCTTCAGGACGGTCGCGCCAGACAACCTGGCGGGCTCCGCGATCCTTAACTTCATTGTCAGCCAAGGGTAAGACATTTGCTTACCGACTTTTGTCACTAAGACTGCTTGTCGCAGATGGACGCACATATCGATCATTGCGAGCGATGACCCATACGGTCAGGGCATTGCGGACTTGCTAACAGCGTCTGCCGGACAGAAGAACCTGCAGCTGATGAGTCGTTCCAATTTCGTCATCGGCGATAGCGACTTCACGGCCCATATCAACGTGATAAAGGCCGCTCAATCGACAATCGTAGTGTAGGTCACCGACGAGGGGGGTATAGTACTTACATGTATGTTCATCAGTTTTGCGGGGGAAACGAGCGACTTCGCAAATCTGGTTAAACAGGGTGGTCCTCTTGGGCTTTTTGGTGAATAAGCCTTCACATATACGCTGCTAACTGCAAATATGAAGATGCTGGATATGCCTGGATAACGACCGACGGAGTCTACGGCGAGCAGCCGCTGCGTGAACTATTAAAGGATGAGGAAGCACATTTTGCGCAGGGAGGTGAGTTTTCATACTTGCGTTACGACTTCAATGTTGACAACTCTTCAGTCTTGAACTTCTACCCGATTGAAGGAACTGGGCCCGTTTACGACGATTTCCTCGTAAAATGGCGCACAAGCAACTTCAGTGATCCGTATGAAAGTTTGGATACGCCTGGAACGTACGCTTTGTTTGCCCTGAATTGTAGGTTGTTCTTTCCGTTGGCAATTGTTTGAACGGCGTGCTCTAGGTCTCCAACTATTTGTCAACGCGTTCGACACGATCATTAAGGCACATCCGGAGGTGGTTCCAGACGTTGGTCAGCCATGGAATCTCTCCTCCTATGTGAAGGTTCCTGACACTTTTATGTTACCACACATGCCGTCAGAGACGGGCCCCATCGTTTTAGGTTAGCATGACAGCTTTTAGATCGAAGGACAACTAACGTGCTAACGTTTCGCGACAGACTCGAATGGTGACCGCCTTGGAGCCTACAGTCTATCCTTCTTCAATGCGACGCTTGGCTCCTGGCAGCCCTTCGGGACATACGACAGCATTAACGGAGCTAACATTACATCGGAGATACGCTACAGCGGGAACACGGCGGAGAAACCGATGGATACGATAGGTTCGCTAACACCCCTCCTTTACCTTTTGTCAGTACCTAAGCGTTGCCGATTCACAGTCTCCTGCCCCATCGGGTACGGCATGTACGCAACAAGCCAAGGCACCGGCTGCGTTTTCTGCCCAAAGGGCACCTACAACGTCCTCGGCAACAACAAAGGCCCTTGCTTCGACTGCCCCCTCGACGCCCAATGCATGGGCGGCAGCAGCGTGAGCGTCAACACGGGCTACTGGCTGACGGCCTTCGCCGCCAACGCCTCGGCGAACGTCTCGATCGAAGTCCACAAGTGCCCGTACCCGCTCCTGTGCTGTCCGACGTCGAACTGCACTTTCGGCAAGCTCTGCGCGGACGGGTTTCAGGGCCCGCTGTGCGCAGACTGCGTGCAGGACGACGCGTACTTTTGGGGCGATCACTGCGTGGCGTGCTCGTCGTCGCTGGGCATGAGCTTCTGGGTCATGATGTTTGGGACGCTCGTCGGGGCCGTGGTGGTGCTGCTGATACCGGCGGACGAGACACCGACGATCGAGTTGCTGTTCCTGTACTTCCAGGTCGTCGGCTACATCTTCGAGTCGGACCTCGGCGGTGCCATTGGCATTGGTGGCCTCAACCGGTTTTTTGCCGTCATCTCGTTGAATTTCGACGGCATGGTGTCGGACTGTCCCGTCCCGCTGAGGGGCCTTGGGAAGCTAATGTTCCGATTTGTTATGCCGCTCATGTTGCTCGTCTACGTGTCGCTGATCTATATTGTGGTTCGCTTTACGCAATCGAGAGTTTCTGGGGCCGCTACTGTCATGGAGAGGTTTACACCTCGTTACTTGAAGAACCAATCGATCAGCATGATATGCTTGCGCGCTATTATCACTACACTTACGTTTGCCATCATGCCTTTGACCGAAGCCGCGCTTTCTATGTGAGTTTAGCTTCCATCACCATCAACTCTAATGCCCGAGTTTTATATAGCTTGCAATGCAATGACTTGTTGGGTTTGAACGTCGTGACCAACGTCCCGTCAATTCAATGTCTCAGCACGCCGCATATCGGACCCCTCGTATTCTCGATTTCGCTGCTCATACTCTTGCTAGGAGCTGTCCCGTTCCTCGTATTCGTTATTCTTCGGAAAATATGGAAGACGAGGACATTTATCTACAGCTTCGACGTGAAAGCAACGCAACGACTTCTACAGGTACAGTGGTTGTGGCCATCCACGAAATTAACGCCACGTGACCAGTGTCTGTACGTTTATTTCAAGCCGGAATTGTGGTTTGCACTTCCTGTTATCATGCTTGAGAAGGGCTTGATCTCCATTTTGTTCACCTTGATACAAAAATACGACGGTTCGTTCTTGCGGCTGTTACTGTCGCAATCTAACGCAAGCATACAGAAACTGTCCAGCTTATTGTGCACATCCTTGTCATCGGAGGTTTATGCACGGGCCGGATTTACCTCCAACCCTATGCAGCCTCTCTCGACGCGTACTTGAATCGCGAGATTTGCGTCGGCTGGCTGGTCCTGATCGCGTTGCGCGAATACATGGAGCTCTATGGCGCAACCACGGTGGCTCGGGTGGCGGTTGTCTTCGTCCTCTTCATCCCGGCACTTCTCCACTGCATGCGGTGGATGCACAGGAACCGCACCTCCGCCTTCGAGCTCGTAGGCGCCGTGATGGACAGCAATGCGCCGACCTCGACGATTGGCGGCGCGGAGCAACGGGGGACGCGAAGGCAGCAGCGCGAAACGATGAAGCGCTCGATAGATAGTGGCCGCACTGGTGCCCAATGCATCACCTCAGAGATCGCCGTTACCAACATCGACAGGCAAGGGGTTGACTTTGCGTCGGTAAATCAAACAGGGAGCATGGTGCAGGAGTCCAAAGTCAGGAAGATGGGATCTCAGATGAGGAGGACGGAAGAGGCCCCGTTTGCGATTGATGTCGAGGAAGATTCTGATTAATGCGCGATGGTTTTTTTCATGTTAGTGCTTGAGCTCGCTGAATCTGCTTCTGCATGCCACCTGTTTATTCCTGTTGATTCCGTTATTGTTGAACCGCCCAATAAATAAGTCTCTGTGTATAACCAAAAGTGCGGCCACCGTTCGACACACGCAAAAATCAGTATCATTATTAACAGTAGACATTATCAGTGCAAGTTGCCGAAGAGCGTATTGTTCGTATTTGTCCGAATAAATTTCACAAGTATTTACTGCGATGCACGTCTCGTCCGGTTTTACGTCAACCGGCTGGTTTCCGGGTCATTCCGCCTAGGTACTAAAGGTGCTCGAATCTTCTGCTCGCACTATGGGATGATTGGACAGTCAGAACTGGTGTCAAAATCGGCGGGGATGGACTTGTTACCCGGGGAAGGACTCAACTCCTGATTGGTGTCGAAAATACGATGCCCCGTACCAGCAGGTGAAATTTACTCCAATAAATGTGCAAAGGAGAACATCTACCATGCTTCGTCCACTCTCATCATTACCCATAAATTTGACGGCTAACGCCAGCGCAAACAACACCTCTTCCTTCTATCCTCCCGCGTGGAGCCATTGCCAGGCTACCTCATCGAGCGGCCGCACAGCGCCCGCCCAGCTGCACGCTGCCCACCCGACGCCTTCGTTCCTGGCTCTGCCTCCTCGGACTGCACGATGGCCTCATCCGTCATCAGGGGCCAAGTCCGCAGATCAGCGCGATTCATGTCCTAATTGCCGACCCGCTAGCCCTAGAAATGGGCAGCATCCTCGACAGTCCTTCGTTCGCTGTCGATGCATCGTCCATCGGTGCTCGAGCGTGGTCGCGGCCATTTTAACCCGCCGTCTGGTTGATCTCCAAGTCGTCTTTCATGTCTCGCCCACATCCGCGACCTCTTCCCGCATTGTACCATCGACGTGACCTCCGCGCAGGATCGCCACAGAATCGCAGGGCAGGGCGCGAGCGGGCTTGCCGAGGATCAGTACTCTCGACCTTGGGGTGGTCGTCCCCAACTTCTCACCCATCGTCGACCAGTCAGGGATCAGCGAGACGTTGGCACCAATGACGTCGGCGATCGTCGTTCCCCAGATTTCTAAACCCGCACGTGTCCACTGCTCGCCTGCTCTCTGACGTCGTCCCGCGGCCACTCCTCCCTCCAGGCCCCCTTGATCATCGACCACCCGCTGACCCTTCGGCTTCACGTCGCCAACTACTTAACCGCCGACGTCTTCCCCGTCCCCAGTCTGCGAGCTCTGCACATCTGAGCCGCCCGGCCTTCCACCTCGACGTCTCCCAAGCTTTCGGCGTCGAAGCAGAAGCAACGATCCAGCCATCCCTGCCTGCATTTAGATTCCCGTTGCCATCTCGTCTCCACCGATCCTCCGTCTCACTCATCCTCCACAAACCGCGTACCCAAAACCGCGCCACCACATCGGCCATGCTCATCCGTCGCCCCGCCCTCTCCCCTGCCCTGCTGTCCTGGACGTATCACACGCGACGCGCGGCAACATAAAGAATCGCGAATCTTCCGCACCTCAAACCATCCGCGCACCGGCGTCTTTTGGGGATGGACGGCTTGTGGATTTTTCTTTGTTTACCATTCATTTTTATTTT
>JADGJL010000062.1:0-49903 GCA_027600665.1 Irineochytrium annulatum
CCTTTCTACATAGCGTGAGGTAGCCGACCTGTGCTCGCGAGACCTAATGCTTACCAACTTTGCACGTTTGATTTGATTTTTTATAAAGTCAAGACGAGAGATATTTTTTTTTCTTCTTAGAACTGGAGGCCATCGATATTCTCGTTTTTTTATAAATACACTCAACTTCGTGATCTTGAAGAAGCTCTCGAGTAGTTGTGTTCTTGTGTTCTCTGCGGACGCAGGGTCAAGCAATATATGTCTGCGAGGATCTATCACTTCAGACAACTGCAGATATCATATCGTGTTTAAATGCAACAATATTAGTCTTCCACCTATCAATCAACAAAAAATAAAAAGCCACCCTCCAAGTGCACCAAATTCAATGTAGCAAGAAGTCGTGCTAATCAGTAGACGAACGAACCGCCAAAACGGGGGAAAAAAAAAAATAATCCGCTCCCAAGCACATCCAGTGACCCCTCAAATCAGCTAAATGTATTGAGACAACCACCTGAAACCTAATTGGACAATATAATCAGAGACGGTCTGCAAGGCGGAACATCCCAACGTACCATCACCGTAACCTTGCCTCAAAATAATAGAGCACATGAACACTTCAAGCGCCCTCAGATTCGGCGGCAACTGAACCTTCCCCTTGCCAGTAGTCTGGTAAAGGCCCAGAGCTGCCCTCAAATCATCCTCTGACACGGCGCCTGGGGCGTCGATTTTGTTGCCAAGAACAAGGAAAGGGACAGTGGTAAGTTGCTCGATGCCGAGAAGATGCTAAACAAGATTAGCTATAACGCAATCGGAGGAAGCGCACGTCAAGTTCCGCTTTGCTCTCGGCAAATCGCTCATGGTCCGCGCAGTCGACAAGGTAGACGATTCCGTCCACTTCCGGGAAATAGTCCTTCCAAAGCCGTCGAGCTGGGTTGTAAACGTAAGTTTTGCCTTAATGAGCATCAATACCTTGAACGTGACCACCCAAATCGTACGTTGTAAATTTAATGTTACCGATGGCGAGTTCCTCGGAAGCTTAAGCAACAAATTAAGAAAACTAAACTTGGCCCTCCAACAACGAGCAACACGTACTGGGATGAAGAGTTGGTTGAGATACGGTGATTCTGTCGCTTTTAAGGATGTGGAGAAGGGTCGTCTTGCCGGCGTTATCAAGGCCGAGGAACAGGATCTTCGCGTTTTTGTTGACGAGGCCTATTATAACGATGCATTTCAGCCTTCCCATTACTAAGACGCGACCACAAGCTGCCGTAGATGAGCACGCGCTAATCCTCTTCCCAGGCCGAAATCCCTTCTGCCGCCCACACCTCGATCGGTCTCAAGATCAACCGGATCTACCCAGATTCCATAATGCCGGGCGATCATCTTCAATGCAACCACAGGAAGGAATGGCCACTAGAAAAGAGGGGTCGGATCGTACCGAGGCTCGTCAACACGTCCCAAAACCAGTTGAAAATGAACATCGCTATGCCTAGAGGTTGGAGGAAACGGTTAAATCTACAGACGTCCAGCCCAACCCGTATCGCGGACAAACAGAACGATTGCCGCGAGCGGACCAGAGACTATCTCAATGCTAATCCCAATGCGATGTTGGTCTAAGCTGGCGGAGCACGCACCGGAAGAACCACGCCAGATTTTTTCGAGGATGACGTTGAATGTGAACGACTGACGTGGACAGCAGTGACGCTCACGATGGCATAACCTACTGGCAGAATGGGTTAATGTACAAACGGCCGGTACTAAGGAATTGAGTTATCCAATTCATATATATATGCTTTTCCTCTTTATTGGCAACCACATGTTGCTGTCGCTTTACAAATGTCCCAAAAGTTTATCGGACAGCACCACGTCGTCCTATAAACCCTCCCCCTTCTTACAATTTTAATCGCGCGGACGAACAATGCCGTCCGCAGCATCCCAAACCATCCATTATGGGCTTCATCCGGCCCTTCATCCGCCGACGCGCCACCTTGAACGCTTCAAAGTCGTCAGGCATTTCCTCCGTATCATCTGACTCGTCCTCTTCCTCGGCATCGTCTCCCTCTTGATCATCGTCATCTTCATCATCGTCTTCCACAGTACCATCTGCGGCCGTCACAAAGGCGTTATATCTTCGCTCCGCCCCGATATCCGTTTTCGGTCCGTGGCCAGGTATCACAATTGTGTCTTCAGGGAGCGAGTAGAGGTGCCTTATGATCGACTTCTTCAGAGAGTTAAAAGACCCGCCCCAAAGATCACTTCTGCCGACGGAACTATTGAAAAGAGTATCGCCAGTGCAAACGGTCCCGAGATCGGGAAAGTAAAATGACACACTCCCTGGCGAGTGTCCGGGCGTGTGTAAAACCGTCCCGACTTTCCGTCCTGCCAACGTTATGTCCTCCCCTCCCTTTAGCCAAGAATGAATGTCCTCCACGCCAGGAAACTGATCCTCCGCGGTCTTCAAGCCGACCATCTTCACTTGGTTTGCAAGATTTTCAAACAGAAATTTGTCCTTTGCGTGAAGATAAAGCGCAGGCCTCGGCTTTAGTTGGCGAAGAAGAACGTTCGATGCCAGACAATGGTCGAAGTGGCCATGTGTAATGAAAATCTATGCAAAGTCAACACAGTCGATAATGTCAGGATCTTACTTGTACAGCATGGAACATATTGTAAGAAAGAGTGTCAACGATAGACCTAGGGTCACCACCGGGGTCGATCACCAGAGCCTAAAGAGAACCGTTCGTTTATGAACGCGGTAATAAGTGCCTCAACCTCGCCAGATACTCGATCACCGATGATAACACAATTCGTTTGCAGATACCCAACGGTTACTGTCACCAGCGCGAGCGCATTCCGATTACCACCTATGAAATCAAACGTTTGTTAGTCATATCCCCCGCTGGAAGGCCGTAGCATACCTCTAGAGTCCATCAGAGGCCCTTGAAAAGGCTTGTAGCGAACCAGCTTTTTGCAGCGCAAGTTGTACCAGCTGTTGCCAATGGGTGCGTACTTATCGCCTGGTATGGAAGGCATGTGAGGCGACGTGGAAATATGGATCATGGAGTCACTTGCCGGTCGTCGCAGACGGCGTGGTGCGAGGGGCTGGGAAGCGCGTGGAAGGACAGTTAACACTAAATGGAGGAGAATGACCGCGGGAAGAAGGACCTGGAGAGGCTACTTGCATCAGTAGCTAACAATATTTTACAGTGTCGTCTCATCGCCGGTACCTTGCTTACTTCCTTTTGGCAATATGTCTGTGCTCGATGGTGGTCCGGGGTGATGATCCCGTCTCTCCCGACGACATGGATGATGAGACGGAGCTTCCGGAGGTGTGTGTATTTCTTATCAAGACGCGTTAGCTGACTTCCTTATGCAGCCAAATCGTAAGACCTTGGTTCCTGTCCGCCGTTGCTAATTATTTGAAGTACCTCCACCGCCGCCGCCTCCAGGTCAAGATATCGTGAACGAAGCGGTAGCCGCTCTTGATCACCTGGAGCAATTAAGTTCTGCACAATCGGCCAGCGCTAATGTAGCGTCAACCGGCCGCGACTTGGTCTCGATGATGTCGGACTTTATGGAGAGTGTTCTCGGCTCGGTTTTGCCGAAGTCGTTGCTGCGCTCAGACGACCCAGAGTTCTTATGGTCCGAGAGCAAGGAGGAGGACGACAAAGACGTTGATGCGGATTCCGATGATTTGGCGATGGGGGAGGACAATGGACAAGGCTCTTTAGAAGTTGTGTCGATTGAGCGGTCAGATCCGCCGGGCCTGAAAAAGGCTAAGGCAGTGACGATGTTGGAATTTGCTGCCGCACAGTACGCAAATCCAAACGCGCTGATGTTGCTTGGAGATATGCGATTAGTAAGCGATTCCTTTGAGGTGGTTACCTTTGTTGACGGAATGAACCAGATGAAGAAATATGGAGTCAAACGGAATGTCACCGCTGCCTTCAGTTATTACCATACCTTGGCACGGAAGCACGGAAACGCAACGGCGCAGCGGATGGTCGGACTCATGTATGCGACTGGAGTTGGCGTGCATCGAGATTACTCTCGGGTTAGTCGCTTTTCAACACGACGGTATTAAGTGGACTAGGCATTATTGTTCATGAGCTTTGCCGCCTTAGGTCGAGACGACATTGCGGAGCAAACGCTTGGTTATTGGAACTTGGCCGGCGTTGGCGTTGCCAAGTCGTGCGAGGATGCTGCATTTTACTACAAACAAGTAGCTGATAAGGGTGTGTGACCTTCTCTTTACCGGCTTTAACGAGGAATGTTTTTTGGCAGTGATCGATCTTTATAAACAAGGCCCGCCTGGCGGTCTGACGATGCCGGCGATTAAAGCCCGGCTGGCGGAAGAACATGGGGGATTATACGGACACGGAGCCAGTGGTGCGGGGATGCCTCATTCCAATCACCATTCCGCGCTTTCGGCACAGGCTGTGCGAGAAATTTATGAGTTGCAAGCCGACGAAGGCTCCCAGTCCCATCAGGTATCCGTTCGATTTGAGAAAAATGACTAAAAGATTGACTGCTGGATTGCAGTTGCAAGTTGGCCTGCATTACTATCAAGGATCTCAACACACGCCACAGAACTTCAAGAAAGCTCACGACTACTTTTACAAAGCTGCAAAAGCCTATGGAGATCTTAATAAGCAATGGAACACTAAGGATGAATCGAAGAATGCGAAAGCTTATTCTGCTATCGCATCAGGCTACATTGGAATGATGTACTGGCGAGGGGAGGGTGTGGAACAGGATAATACAACAGCGAGGTTGTTTTTTGAGGCTGGGGAGAAGTTGGAGAATGCAATGTCAATGAATGCGTTGGGTATGATGCATTTGGAAGGCGTTGCCGGGTTTGAAAAGGTGTGGTGCTTAGGTTTGTAATGAAGCTGATGAGAGTCAGAATTTCCAAAAGGCTTTCCAGTACTTCACCGAGGCTGCTCAGCGTGACAACGCTGACGCCCAGGTGAATTTGGCTGAACTGATTTTACGTGAGTCGCGTGGGCCGATGTAGTCGCTGACATCGCGTTTTAGGGAGCAACAAAAAGGATTCGCACGCTTCAGCGTTCAAGCATTATCTGGCGGCAGCCTCCAGACCTCCTGCCCATATAATGGCCTTGTATCGTGTTGGCGAAATGAACGTCAACGGTTTAGGAACTGCTCCTAATTGCATGGTTGGCGTCGGATATTTGAAAACGGTGGTCGAGCGCGGTAGCGATTGGCTCGCTGATAAGTTAACCGTGAAAGAGGCGGAGCGCCTCTACCGGGCTGGTGACGTCGAGTCTGCTTTGCTGTTGTACTTGTTGGCGGCTGAAAGAGGAGGGGAAGTGTCGCAGTCTAATGCGGCGTGGATGCTCGACAAGGGAGTTGTCGGCCCCGCTGGCCTACGGAGAGTTTACGGGAGAACTGTTGACCCTTACGAGTCTGCAATCGTCCTTTGGAACCGGGCGGCGAATCAGGCAAACGTGGACGCTAGAGTTCGTGTCGGGGATTACTATTATTACGGATTAGGTGGACGGGTGGGATACCGCCGAAAGACAAAGCCAGATAAAGTCGTTAGCGAGGAGGCCGCGACGATGGTTGCTACCGATGTGTTTTCATCAGTCCCTGCCGACGCGAAAGAGATTCCCGCCGCTTTGGAGGGGGCGAAGAGCCGAGACGGACTAAACCCGGCGTGGGCACTCGTACACGATCTGGGAAATACAATAATAAGATACCTTCCTAAGCCTTTCCTTCACGGTGCCGTGCAAACGAAGCCGGACTTTGAAATGGCGGCGGTTTATTATCAGGTTGCTTCGGATGAGTTCAGTGCCCTTGCGCAGTGGAACCTCGGTTACATGCACGAGAACGGAATTGGGGTTGCGAAGGTATGCTTGTCGGATCTTATGTTTCCTGGATTAAAGATTTCTCTTTTAGGATTATCATTTGGCGAAGCGCATGTACGACTTGTCGCTCGCGACGAATGCGGATGCGTACCTACCTGTTAATCTTGCGTTGTTCAACCTGTTTATCAAGTCGACTGGCGCAACCTTTTCGCGCTTTATTGATGCCTTTACCTCCGGTCGCCTTCTTCGATCCCTGGTAGCGTTTGTTACGGCAATCATTCGTGGAGAAGATGCGGATCTCTTTCAAGCCATCATGGAGCCTCTGAACGGTCTCAGGCCACCTGCTGGGCCCGCCCGGGTTAATCGGCCGGATACACCGGCAGGTGGGGCTCCTGGCGTAGCGCAGGCGGATCGGCAGCACATACCAGGCCAGATTCCGGCCGTTGCACCTCTTGGGGATGATGAGGGGAACGGTATGACGGTTTGGGCGGGGGTGTGGCTCGAGCTGGTAGTGGTGTCAGCGCTCGCAGCGCTGGCCTCCGTGCTATTTCTCTGGAGGCAGCTCATCGCGCCGAGGAATGACGCCGTGAGGGTGCGGGTGGCGGCTGCTGCTGCTGTAGGGGCGGGTTTGGCGGCACCTCCGGTGGCGCCGAATAATGGATTTGTACGCGACAGGGTGGCGGAGCATGCGGTGGGTAGGGATGAGGGGGATATGAGATGATTCAGCGATGAAGTGGGTGGGCACACAGGTTGCGGATGCTGCGCATTTTCATTTCATAATCCAATACACTCTCTTTCCGCTGCAACCGCTTTAGTTTGTTAAACGGCAGTGTCGGCAACGAAGTTCGATGGCGTGGTGGAGATTACCAGGAGTTGCAACGGATCCAATATGGCGAGAATTGCAACGGGCCAAGGATTTACCATTTGGGCCATCCCTTGCCAAGCCCTTTCTTTGTTCAAGGTGGCCCGAAGAATCGAGAGACCCCAGCGCGTCCGCCGCGATCCCAAGCCCGCAAACACCGAACGCGTCGTACGCGTACACAGCCGCGCCGAACCAGCGAGTTGAACGAGGAGGCACAGCACCAGCTTCTGGAGACGCGAACGGCCGAGACCATCATTGGCGGCGCAACCATCAGAATTACTTGAACGGGCGAGCAGGGGACGAGATTCACTCGCCCACCCTGAGCCGTTAGAACGCGAAATCACTCCTGCGTCAGTTGGACGGTGTGGACATGGCGAGATCAGGAACGGAGTCGACGCTTGCCGGGGATATTTACGACTTGGTGGGTGGTCGACGAAACTACAGCGCCTTTTGGTCTCTTCTTCGCGCGGGGAACCGGGTCCGAGGTCGATGGACGCGCGGCGATAGTATCCTGGCGCGTTTAGATGGATAATTGTTGGCCACTGGAGCTACTAAGCGAATGACGGGCACTTCCTTTAAGCTTTCATGGCATAGAACGGATTTGCGCGCAAAGGGGAACATCGTACTGACACCGGGCTTTCAGGTCGTGGTCGGGTCAGGTGGTGTGGGGAAGTCATGTTTGACGGTTCGGTTTCTCAAGGACGAGTTCTCGAACGACTATGATCCGACAATAGGTACGTAACAGCAACCCCGCAGACCGGCTTTTGTGCTTTGCATCAGAATGCTCTTTAACCAATTTACATAGAGGAAAATTATAGAAAAGCCATCACCGTGGACGGGACCGGTTGCGTAGTGAATATCATCGATACGGCCGGACAGGTAACGCCAGATTTTCCCTTCTTGCTTTCGCTGCTACTTTCGACGCCAACACAAAGTTCATCCCCGTATGAAGCACGAATACACGTCTTTAAGGGATCAACACTTGAAAGCGGGAGGCGGGTTCCTTTTGGTCTTTGCGCTAAACGACAAGTCGACATTTGAGGAGGTGAAGCAGCTGAGAGAACAGATCATCAAGTTGAAGGACACTAAGAAAGTGCCCATTGTAATCTGTGCAAACAAATGCGTGAGTATCAACGATGTTGCCAATAGAGCACTAAACCGTCATTTCGTCTTCTTCAGGATCTACCCGCGGACCAAATCGAAGTTGACGAAGATACCATCGAAAGTTTCACAGCACCCCTGAAAATTCCGTATTTGATGACGTCCGCAAAGGTTTGCCTTACCGCGTTCTGTCATATTGCCACTTCTTCTTGGTATGCTGATGGTTCACGAACATCACAGGACAGCGTCAACGTGGTGGAAAGCTTTCACGACCTAGTTCGGGAGGCGAGGAAGATGGACAAGACGAAGGGAAGCCACGGGAGCAAGGGGTCTGTGAATAAGGACGCGAAGCAGACCGCGAAGAAGGAGGGGAATGCTTGTGGTTGCACGATTCTTTGAACGCGAGCGAAATGATTTTGTGGCATCCTCCTGCAACGTATTTGACGCCAGGGCGGGAACGAATGGCGGAGACTAGGGGACTTGCGGTCATGTTCGCTTGCAATTCTTCTTCAATGCTGACACATGCTCTTTTTTCCTTCTTTTCTTGGGCTTCATTATTTTCCTATTTGGTGCATTCTGCATCTACACTTCTTTTCTCATTTCGGCGGGTGTCAATTGCGTGCGTTGAGAAGAATAAATACTATCGTAAAAGCAAAGCCGTGTTGTTGGCAGGAGGAAAGCAGGCTTAGTGTGGATAGGGAAGTAACCCAAGAAACTACGGTGAACCAGTCAACGCGGTAAAGCTTGCTGAAGTTGGTCAAGTCGCTGTTGCCATTGAGGCCCAGTTTTGCTAGTTGTGCCGAGTGCGTGATGCCCGCGATATAAGACCAAGAGCGATCGCCTATCAGCACAACACCAACTCGACACCAACGCCGACGATGTTCCTACCGCCTAGCCGAAGCCACTTGCCAGCGCGAGTGCAATCTCGAGGGGACCTGCCGCTCAAGGAGAATAATCCGGTCAGGGTTCGGCCCAACAACGCCATCGCTCGCCCCGCCGCCGAGGAGACGACCCAGATCCGTCATCGTATACTCGAGGCCGTGAAGTCAGGCTTGCTGGATCTCGCGTCGCAGAAACTTTCTTCCGCGGGCTTCGATTCTTTGAGATTCCCACGCGACACATCCAACATCACCGCGGTTATACTGTAAGTCAAGATATTGTTTGTCTAAAGAAGCGCTTAACCAATATATTCTATTTTCATACAGCGGCGGCAACGACCTGACCGAAGTCCCCTCCTCGCTCTTCACACGCTTCCCTAACCTCGTCCACTTGGACCTCTCGCGCAACCAGCTCGCGTCCATCCCTCCGTCCCTCTGCGACTTCCCGGACCTTGAGGTGCTCGACCTCTCTCACAACCCGGCCCTTGCCGGACGTCGCCTCCCGTCTGCTTTCCACCCCTTGCTCCACCGCGTGGCCGTCTTCGCGGACGACGACGTGATCCCGGCCGACGATGACGATGATGAGCCCTCGGACGACGAGGAGGAGGAGGACGGCAACTACGCGCTCCACTACAAAACCGTCCGTCACGCGATCGAGATGCTCAGGGCCGACATCATGGGCACCCGTCGGCGGGGCTCGGAAGAAGAGGCCGAATCGGCCGACCTGGCCCTCACGCATTTCTTCGCCCTCCTCCAAACCCGCCTAGGCTCGACCGCCGCGGCGCGGTTCCTGACGCCTCACTTCCGCCGGAAGCTCGCCATCCGCGACGCCGGATTTGTCCAGTTCGTGATTAGACGGTACGCGAAGGATGGGCGTGAGGCCGCTCGGCTGGAGGAGGCGCGCAGGTGGGGGGCCCGGGACGCGGAGGAAGAGGGCGAGCAGTTCGCGGTGGATCATCAGAAGGTTTTAGAGAAGAGAAGAAATGAGAAGACGGCGAGGAAGTGGGAGAGGGATATGAAGGAGAGATGGGTGTTTGAGAGGAAGGAGAAGAGGAGGCAGGTCAAGGAGCTGAGAAGGGCGGCCGTTGTGGCCGGGGAAGTGTGACCATGATGGACGACTAAGACATTCAAATGCACATCGAGTTAACGCAAAAAGTATCAATACGAACACCATAAAAAAAAAAAAAAAGAATATTGCCTTGCTCCGACTCGGTACTGTTTCTGCTCCGCGCATCCATCCGCAAAATGGCGCCATTTTTTCAGTGCGTGCTCAACCTTCCACAAAAGTGTGGGAACTTACTGGGCTATGACCTCATCTAAGATTGATGTGATGAACATGTAATGAACAAGGGCGAGCTAATGCGTTGGGAAAATTTGGCAGACGGCGGCAGCAAAATTGCGCTAGACTATTGCTGAGTGAGAGCCTGCAACCTTTCGATTCGCGAAGTCTAAACCATAGTGTTTCGCCAGGCAGCTGGAAGCTCGCTCATTGTATTAAACCCCGACTTTAAAATCATCGACTGAAAATGCTGCACCACTGTCGCCCGCGTCAAGTTGACTGCCAACCTGATGAGGAGTCTGCATTGGTTGTGCCGTCTGTCCCCCACCGGGCTTCTTCTCGA
The DNA here is from genome assembly GCA_027600665.1 of Irineochytrium annulatum. Classification (NCBI taxonomy): domain Eukaryota; kingdom Fungi; phylum Chytridiomycota; class Chytridiomycetes; order Chytridiales; family Chytridiaceae; genus Irineochytrium; species Irineochytrium annulatum. The sequence goes on from JADGJL010000062.1 coordinate 10,268, forward strand.
TGAGCTCACAGTAATTGCTTGGAAAGTAGCCCACCGGCCCGCTCCGAAGCCTGCCCCGCCACCACATCGATGGCTGCTTCGTCACTGGGTCTACCTTCGAAAGTACAGCCACGATATCGCCTTTTGAGAATGATATCTCTGCCGGGCTCTCCCCCTTAAAGTCGTATAACGCCTTGCAGAACTGGAGGTCCTTAATCTGCGAGGGCTGGAGCGACTCCGCGCCACCATGCGGGCCACCATGATTTACGGCCGCTATCGGCAACGCCTCCCCGTTCGGCCCAATTCCCACCCCTGCCGCCGCCTCCTCAAGCCTGGCCTTTTGAAGCCTCTTTATCAGCTTCGACATCAACCATGGTAGCCCAAATAGCAGCGCCACGAAAACCCAAAACGGCCTCCCGCTCGGCTTCTTCGCCACCGCCTTCCCGTCGGCACCGACCCCGGCAACGCCCTCCTTCGCCTCAAACTCCCCAAACGCCTCACTCGACAGCTGCTTAGAGTCCACCCGCGGTCGCACCCCCAAGAACCCCCTGACGGCGTTCCACAACGCCCAGAGGTCAAGCACCCGCGCGAGGTAGCCCCTCAAGTACCCAAACTGCTCCGCCACGCCCACCATGGCCATGAAGGACGAGTGCGTCGCGAAGAAGGTGGACTCGAGCATCTGAGAAAATCCGCCAAATGCCTGGACGATCTGGTCGATCGTTTGAAAGGCCGTCGCCGTGCTTTGCTCCACGCGGGCCGTCAAAGGGACCTCCCCCGGCGGCAAGGGCCCGCCGTTCGGTCCCATTGGCTGACCGCCATACATGCCGGGCCGGTTGTAGGAGGAGCCGTATCCGCCCCCGAAACGATTGGCGCCGTACCCGCCATAACCGGAGCCGTACCCGCCGTAGCCTGAGCCGTAACCAGAGCCGTATCCGCCGCCATAAGGGGATGAGGAGCCGAAGCGGTTGTACATAGAACTCCCTATTATTGATTAAACAAAGTTAAAATAAAATCCCTATAAAGAAAAACAAACTCAGCAAGGCGTACCGTAGCCTGATCCGTAACTGGAGCCGTATGTGGAGCCGTAACCAGAGTTATAAGAGGAGTTATACCCCGAGTTATAGCCCGGGCTGTATGAGGATCCTAACGCTGTCGAAAACCAAAGGCTGTAAGGATCATGCAAGAGTCACGCAAGGAGCATGAAATGACGGCCTTCCCCGCCAAAGCTGATGCCAACGAACCTCCCGGTGCACCCATTCCCGGTCTGGACAAGGCGTTCATGGACGAGGGCCGGTTTGGGACGGCCGGTGTTAAATCTGACGAGGCAAAATCGGACGAGAAGGAGGATGAGGACTGCTGCGGGTTGCTGGGCGAGGAGGATGAGGAGTTGTTGAGAGTCGAGGAGGCTGCCAGGGAAGGGGACGAGGTCACGGCTGATCCGGGCCGCTCCCAGGGCTTCGGCGGAGATGGTCGGGACATGGCGGGCAACGCAGAACGACTGCCGATGGGGGACCGAGGCAATGGGCGTGAGGTTGGGTGGTTGGCGACGCACAGGCGATATTGACCGAGATCACCAATTAGCCGAGATGCAACTGCAGATGTCTGGTGATGAACATGAGGATGTACAAGCGATTGCTATTTTATAGTGGAAGCTTCAGCAGTTTGTTCAATTTTGATTCAATTGTTAATTGAGCATGTAAAAGCTCGTAGCCTTTGGTGGAAAAATGGCAAGCCAAAAAATCAAGAAAGAAAAAAAATTTTGGCGAATTTGCGCGTGTGAAAACACCAGCGGCGCATCAAAAAGTACGCCAGCCTTGTGAATAGCAGAGCTCATCGCTTCATGTCGATGTAGGGAGGGGTGGCTCATCGTTAAAGCAAAATGAGCATAACTGAAATGTGTTAAAGTATTCGAAGAGAAACGCCAGAGTAGGCGATCTTGCATCTTCGTCTTTCACAGCAAGACGTGACACCGCTTGACAGCTAGTGCCGTTATTACATATCTTCAAAAGCCACAATAGTATGCGGACCGGCAACGCTTGAGGTTAAGCCTCCCTTCGTTTTAAAAAGCGTCTGAATCATCACCATAAAAGTCAATACAACATTAAACATACTGTTTAAGGGACAATGAATATCTAGGGTCATTGAATTTCTGTTAAACAATGTATATCTGTTAGACTCTTGTTCCTTTTAAGATTAGATTGGACTTTGGTGGCGCTTTTGGCAAAGGCTGGGAGTTAGGGTATAAGGCAGGGGGAGAACGGCGGCGGCCGGCAACTAATCGTTGCCGACTCCCCGTGCCCAGGTATGGTCTAGCGTAGCTATCATTGCATTATTGAATAAAACTAATCGTTGCCGACTCCCCGTGCCCAGACCTTTAATATATACCCCCCTTTCATTAGTACAGTCATTGACTCGACCAATCCCACGGATTCGCAGGACAACTTAATGGTCTAAATTAACCGCCAACAACATCGAGACCATCCGAATCCACGTTCATACTGCCTGCTGTTGAAATCAGATTGACAACCAAAAATGCTCGTTGGTCCACAGCGTTATTCGCCAAAATGCTTCCAATTAAGCTAGTCAGCACCGGCTTTGCCGCCATTAAGAGGTTGGTTAGCAAGCCTGGAGAACACCCACGCCAGAGCGTTGCATGAAGGTGTGATTAAATGCGCTAACGTTTAAGACAAGAAACAACAACACGGCTTTAAAATACCTAATTAATCGACTGGACCCAAAATTTGCTTTCATGAGCGTGTAGGTGTTGGTGAGAACTCGCATCGGCCAGAAGGCAATAAATTGGAAAGGTTATTTAGCGAAACGGTGAGAAAAGGGCATGATCATTGTCCAAATCCATGCGGATGTCATTGGCGATATATAATGAGGCTGTGTCGCGGGACCACCCTTCGTCCTCACGCATCGGATGGACCTCTTCCAATCTGCATGCGCTGGCCGGGTGTGCATTGCTTTGCCTTGATGGCGTTCAAGGAATCCGTCTCACAATGGTCTGCGCACTGCTAATGCGGGCAGAATCGCTATCCACCAGCAGTCAGCCGGAAGAACGCCGCCGCAGGAAAGCGCTGACCGTCGATGGGCGCTTAAACTCCGGCAGACGCTTTCTGCGACCAAGGCGCATAGCGACCTCTCGCAAAGGAAGCGATTCTCGGGATGATTTGACCTACTCCATCTTTCTGAAACAGATCCAGTCGACAATTTGGGACTCCGTCAGCTGCGCTCCAAACGGTACGATCGCGACGGCCTAACTGCCCCTGGCGCCCATTCGCCGGGTCATATCCGATTGGACTTCAGTCGCCGGCATCGAGGTTTTAGACACTGTTTGAACACTCCTGCAAGGTAAGAGATTTCGGGTCTGCCGAATGCTTTGTGATCGGCTGCATTGGTTGGAAGATAAGCGAGAGAACTTTGAAGCTCATCAAAATATTCAAAGCTCATCCGCGAAATGGCGACTGGCAACTCAAATCAGCAATCTTGGCACTGCAAAGCCCTAATTGTTGTGATTTGGTCTATTATTTTGTCTGTATACTTGATGTGAGTTTGTGTAGGCGTCTGAATTGCTTTGTGCTTGGTGGTTCAGTTCTTGGACCAAAGAATTAACCTTGCGTAAAGGTTTAGGAGCCCTCCTTTATCGATCCAATCTCCAGATGTGAAGGATACACCGCTGCCACAGCCCTATAACAACACCGCGCGCATATACAATGTACTCTCGACTGCAACCATTCTCCGTCCTGGCGACTCGCTCAGATCTCCGTCCGGGAAGTTTTGCCTCTACCTCCACGCCGATGGCAACCTTGAGCTTACGGAGGCGATAGTCGAGATGCCCATGACCGACCTTTGCAACTGCACCACGTGCGACACACTTTGGACATCCAGCACTGGGGTCGGCTGGCCAGTCGCCCTCTGGGCCGAGTTATCAAATGACGGGGTGTTCAGGATGAGGCGATCTGGCGAGCTCCCCCACCTGGCTCACGAGCGGGCCGACCTGTGGTCAACAAACATCCTGCAGACCTGCTACAAGAAGACCCTCCCGCATGGGAAGCTACCGTTTGTCTTGCTGTCGGACCGAGGGGAGCTCTACGTCACGGCTTCGTCGGAGAGGGAGGCAGTGTCGGGTGCTGCAGGGCCTTACTGCATGATCCATGACAGCACATTAAAGGGGCACTCTACGGGGATCTTGGCGGTGGTCATGTCCGGCTTTGCGAGGTCGTACATGGCGGCGTGCCAGTCTCACATAGACCACATTTTCAAAAAATGGCCGGGCAAAGCAGTTCATATCCATGTGCTTACGTATCTCGAGGAGGCTGGGCCCGACGCTACGGTGGAGTCTATTAAAATCAACTTTGGCAACTGTTATGGGGACATGCTTAAGACAATTGAGGTTGTCAGTGTGCGAGACGTTCAAGAAGGTGGGTAGTAAATGTTGATCGTGCAAGAACTGCCTTTGTGCTGACTTTCGATGTTCCTCAACTTACGTAGTCTACCCCATCGAAAACATTTGGCGATGTGACAGTGGTGGACGACATATTGACCGCTTGTACTCCCAAATCAAGTTGCTTCATCTTGCCGGTCTTCAGATCCAGAGATACATCATTAAACACGGCGTTACGTATGACATGATTTTGAGAATGCGTCCGGATCACATCGTATGTGTGCCCTTATTCAAGGACCTTGACGAGGATTGTCAGTAATACGTTGCCTACTTTGGTTAGGTTTACGCCCCATTTCAGCCAACAGTGTTTCGGTCTCGGCCTGCTGATGTCGTTGTCGTCCCGATGCCGAACAAAGAACATCTTTATTGGTGTGGTCGAGCCGACGGGTCGCTGACCGTTGGAACGACAGACCAGAGTGAGTGAGATTCAGTGACTAGTTATGCGACATTATCTAACGTTCAATCAGTTGCATTTGGGGCCGTCCCCGTCATGATGACGTACTTTAATTTCTACACCTCCTTCCCGCCCATCTACGACTACACCTCCGATGTGATGCACAGCGATGGGAAACCCGGGTTCACTGGCTGCCACGACTCGTACCTCGATCCTTGCGTAAGGGCGAGCTCGTGCTCGATGGAGTGCATGTCTGCATTTTGGATGTCAGTTAACGGTATCAGGGTTGAGTCTCTGTGGGATAAGGGGACGGGTCTTTCGCATGACCTTTTGAGACTCGATGGGTCCACGAGAGCGGGGCATTGCGTGCGGGATTGGAATTGTGGCAGTTAGAGGGGCGCATGTGTTTACTGCGACTGACTGGCAATGCGGAAAAGACGAGGTCGAGGTTCTGTTCATTTATTTGGAGGGGGTGGGAAGGGGACGCAATGAGCTTCACTTAATACATGACACATATGCATACAGAAGGGTGGAGACATCGCGTGTCGTGGTAGGGGCCCGATGGCCCAGTCGCAATTGCGGGAGGCTTGTAAAATATCGTTGCAAGGGCGGAGTCTGGAACTTCATTCAGTCGCGCAGCCAGCAACATAGCACCATAGCAACATGGGTGTGGGCGAGCCTGGAGGCCTGTACGCGTGGTTTCAACGTAAGGGGACCGTGATCTGCTCTAAAGGGGTGACTGGACGCTGAGCGATCGGCGAACGATGCAGGATTGGGGGAGTGGGCTGTCCCGCCATACAACGCGAAGGCAGACAACGGGCTGCCGACAGACAGCACCAACACCTCGGCCGAGATCAAGAAGGATGCGGCGCCAGCAGTCACAACTGTGACGCCGGGCGACAAGCTCCTTCACTTTGAGGGACTTCGTGCGTGAGTGATCACAGTTTCTTCGGGGCCATCCCTCACATGCCTGACGTTAATCCAACTTTTCTCTATCCGTTTTGGTGCAGGGTTGCCACCATTTGCGTTGCTTTGGGCCATGCTTTTACGGTTGGTGTTACGCCGTTCCGCTCTTCTAAGTAGTAACCGGATGCTTTTTTAAATCAAAGTGTTACAACTTGAAATTGAGCGACGGGTCCTTTGCGGGTAGGAACCCGTGGACCGTTTGGGCCGCAAACGGCAGCTACATGGTCCGCATCTTTTTCATTCTGAGCGGGCGGGTTATCGTTGAGGGATATATGAGGAAGATACACAAAACGGACAAAGTAAGTACAGTTTCACTTGCGAGCAAGCTAACCCCGACTTCCACTTGCCTCAGAACCCGGTTGATAGCGTCATTGGCGCTGCTATCCGCAGACCATTCCGTCTCGGCCTCCCTATGTTCGCGCTCTTCATATTCATCAATATCCTTCAGCGGCTCACGAGGCTTCCCCAAACGGCGGACGAGCTGGCGAGATATTTTCTGACCTCGAAATTCCCGAACATGTACAACAACCCGAGGACGCAGATGGAGCAGTTCAATGGCGCAGGGATTGCTTTAATGAGCACGTGGAATGTGCCGTACTACACAATTAGGGCCCTGATGACGCCCGACGACCTCCTCTTCAGCTACTCCACTTTGTGGACGATACCGTGGGAGTTCAAGGCCAGTTACATGATATACTTCTTCGCCTGCATCGTCGGGGCCATGCGCCGGGGTCGCTTTCTCTTTATGTGCTCAATGGTCTATCTGATCTTCCATCTGTCGGAACGTTTTTACGCATACTTCGTCGTCGGAATGATTTTGTCTTACTTGAGCAACATTGGCGCCTTCGCGGTTTACCGTCAACGTGTGCCCTTCCTCGTCAAGCTCTGCATCAACTCCTTCCTCATAGTGTCGTCTATAATCGGCCTTATAGAGCAGGACTACTGGTTTGTGTTGCTTTGTCGTATGAAGTATATTAATGGCGTCACCATATAAATTATATGTCAGGCTGGCATATTACTGGTACTGGCTCAACGATCACTGGACCTTCATGTTTTTGCCGTTCTGCACTGTATTGTTATGCGAGATATCGCCGACAATCCAATACCTGCTCTCCGCACGGCCGTTACTGTTCATGGCTCGGATATCTTACGGCTTTTACTTGTTTCACGGATTGGTAAGACAAGTCTCTCTTTCGTCCTGCTTTAGACTCTCCTTCAACTATTGACTTGCACTGCTTCAGACCTTGACCATGATTGGGTCGTTCTACCTAAGCGAGATTGCTAAGGCTGGTGGTGACCCGATCCCTGCTGCGTGGAACGTCGTCATCCCGTTCCTAATTGTCAATACGCTTGCCGGCTACATCTTCACCGTCGTCGTGGATGAGCCCTCAGTCCAGCTGGGGCACCGGGCCCTAAGCTTCGTACGTCGTTCCTTCCTTATTTTTCCGTACACAATCCAACTTATATTTCTCATAACTATGTTTATTTTCAGTTGACCGCCAAAGAGTGCCCAAATTTGCTATCCGGTCTCAGCTCCAGCGTCGCAGGCGTCATCAACGGGTTGAGTGTTCAAAACATTCAAGACTGGGTGGAAGGCATCTTGTATTCTAGGCCAGCATTGGCAGTGGCTTTAGCGATGCTGGCTTTCCTGTTGTACTAATTAGCGCTAGTATATCTTCTTAATCGCAGCAGAGTTTTTAGAGTGAACTCAAAGCGCTCCATGTGCTTGCACTATAGTCAACTGAATAAATAACGTCGATTATCATTTTTGGGGGAAGGAGAAAGTGGTGCTCAAGATACATTCGCAAAATGACTGCAACTGTTTTATTGTATTACTCTCTTCCAATCGCTTAACAAAAGCTAAAATGCTAGTCCACGGCCGGTCCCGTAATAATTACGCGCCGTTTTCCATGCCACCCTCAGGCATAGTAACTCGCAGATATTAAAAGATCGCTAAGTAATGAGCGCTGATCATCCGTAAACGCTAACATATCTTCCTGCCATGTATCCTGATGGGTGCGCCTGAAGTCGGCGAAAGTCTTCGAGACAGTCGTTGATATCGGCGAAAGGTCGTTTATGCAAGTGGACAAGGTCACAAGCACCTCAGGGAGCCATGAGGGAACCTCATAAGGGAACGCCATCACAAGAGCGCCAAGACCTAGAACAGCTGCGTGGCGTTTGATTAAGAGCGGATTTGCGGCAACCGCACTGGAGCTGGATGGAGAGCCGGCGCGGTCATTTCCTGAAATGGCGGGCGACGCCGGTCTGGCAGGCAGAGTGGCGCGCTTTTTGGCGGCCTTAGTGGCGGCGAGCATTTTCTCGAACTTGGTCTGCGAGAGATATTAGCGGGAGACAAACGGCCAGTGACACACCTTTAGCACGGAAATGGCGTCTCTTTGTGAGCACCGGATCAGGCCCGACAGTGTGACGGCCGCCATCTGGCGGACCTCCATTTGGGCATCTTCTAAAAGCTCACCTATTGCTGACACAATTTTCACGGCGTCCTCGCTCGAGATCAGATGAAGGTGCTTAAAAAAGAAAACTTGCAGGGACGGGAGTAGCCGAAGCCTTGTGTGCCAATCATGCTGGCTCGTAATGGCGGCCATAAGACGGTTTAAAGTCATTGGAACAAGGCGGAGAGGGTGTGGATGGGTGGGGTATAACGAGGCGATGGCCGCCGACGCGCTTTGAAGATCTTTATCATCGTTTATCATCATGTGCGGAAGCTCCGGGACCACGTAATCCAAGGCAATAAATGTGGCGGCCGCTCCGGGTCTGAACAGTCCACCAAGCGCCCAACACAAAGCTAATTGAATCTCAGCGTTTACCTTTGCCCAAGGTAGAGCGCTTTACCTGTCTTGCAAGCGCTGGCATAATCCTTATTCTCAGCGTCAACTTGCACACGCCACGCAGCAATGCTGGCAAAAAAGCCGTCCAGAATAACTCTTAGCTCCGGGTCAGGGGAAAGTGGAAGCATTCCCGGCAGCGGGTTTTCCAATGGCACTTTGACCCCAAATCCTGCACGTAAGTTCCATCCAACCATCACCGACACCGAGTCTGCCGATGGGTAAAATCGATGCTGAATAATCTCGTCCATAACAGCCCCCATAGTCTCCCGCGTTTGCTTGTACGGATTTCTCGCATTCTCTACCATGGCTTTCAGAATCGGAATAATCTGTCGGTTGAGCCTCCAGTTCGTCAACGTGTACACAAGTCGCACAAGCAGAAGTTTCTTTGTTTCAGTAAAGAAGGACTGCGACGTAGGATCCATCTTCCAGTTTAGAATAATTTGTAAAATTGGGAGATATCTGCGCGGGTCGCGAGAGCTCTGTACGAAGGCGGAAAGTTAGACGACCAAAGGACAACCAACCAATCAAGGAAATATTTTACCGCTGCATACCCCAGCATTTCACCAAGGTAAGCGAGGGTCTCCATCGTAGCACCATGGAACACTTTCGTCATCAACGGCGTAAGCCACTCCCACAACTTCGTCATTTTCGCTTCGGTCCAATGCTTCGATCCCCTTAAGAGTCCACCAACCAACTCCGCGCCGGCCCTCTGTTTTGAGTTCTCCGCCGGGTTCGAAAGCAGCTCCGTAACTTGAGATTTGAATCCCGCTTCAATGAATCGGTCCTCGAACTGCCCCGCTAGGCATCGGATAAAACGAGAGACATTTGGATTGTATGCCTCCTGTCCGCCCGACGACTCCTGCGAGAGGAATCTTGCGGCACGCATCCAAAAGTCGGATTGTGTGACCTCTTCCAGAATAACGTTAAGGGCCTCCGCTGATGTCGGGTCCCAGAAAGGAAGTGATTCAATCGGCGACATTGCGTCCAAGTCAAAGCTGGGAGGCGCCTGACGGTAAAACTTCACTTTGGTAGGCCAACAATACCAACCCACTATTGTTGAATCATGCAAGTCGCTATCGAGATCAGAGGCTGGGAAAGCCCTGAGAGGACACTTACGTTTCGCCCCAAGCTGGCTTTACCACACTGGCATCAAGATAAGCGTCCGTCTCCGCCCTAGACACCCCCGCGTTCTCAACTACCTTTCGCAGCAGGGCAGTTCGGTCAGTGCCAAGCTTCTTTGCCCTCGCCTTCAAGTAAGTCAAGATGATCAAGATGAGGTTGAGGCAGACAATCCGCATCGTCGGGTGGTCCGAAACGATGCCGCGAATCGCTATCTTCACAAGTGAGGCCGGAACAGGGTCATCCGGTCGAAGGAGCAATTCCACCAAGTTGATGCCCATTGCAACGGCTCTCCAGTGGGCCCCCGGCTCCCCTATTCGCTCAATCATCGTTTTGACCTGCACGCACGCAGATCAGTTTCACCAAGAAAACAAATTTCTACCAAATCCCGGTACGTTTTATCCTTCGCCGCCTCAACCCGATTCCAAACATCAAGAGCTTCCGACACTTCGGTTAAATTACAGCTCTTTGAACCTGGTACAGCGGCGAGAACCCGCTGTGTCGACTTCAGTCCGTACGAGAACTCGGTGTACTTCCCCATAAATTCAAGGAATAGCTGCCTTATTAATTCGAGAATGGTTGGCTAGCAATACGATTAGCTTTCAAAAATAGGAAGGGAGACCTACGTTTGATTCCGTACGCGTTTTAGTCAGAGCCAGAAACAACGCTGCCGCGCAGTCCGAATAACGTACGCCGATCGACTCTAAAAAGGTTTTCTTAAGCAGCGTGTGCACCGCACCGCGAACGACGTGCTCGGCCACTGTCCCGTCCTCCTGCATTTTCGACACGAAAAAGAAATACAGCTTTGAACGTAACGCCTGGTGCGGGATTAACACCTTCGAGATCGCCCCCTGCGCCAGGACGCGGACCTCGGCGTATCGGCTGATACAAAGTTGAGCGATACAATCGACAATCGCCTCGACGACAGGCGTCTGCGGTGCTTGTTCCCCAAAATAATTCAAGCGCTTAAGGTGGAGACCTACAACATTAGCTTAGAATGACTGCTACATTGCGAAGAGGTCCAACCGTAGATACGCTTCAAATGTAAATGTCTAGGCAGCCTTTTATCGCTCTCCACGCTACCCGCCATGCCCTTTTGCATCCTATAGCTGTTGAGCAAATTCGAAACCTTAACATCGATGCTCCCCCTTTCCGAAATAAACAGCGTTATAGCCTTGAGCAGGTCCTTATTACATGCGATGTCGTCCTCCCTGTAATGAAGCAAATATTTGGCGACCTTGACGAGTATATCCCCGGAACGTCTGCGGATGTCCTTAAACTTACTATACAGGCGGTGTGATGGGTCCATGTAGCCTGCATCGGATATAGGGAACGGCTTGCAGTTATAACCTAAGACACGCGCCGGGGTTGAGGTGCGCGCATCCTCATCTGCGTAGGGCGGAATCACGGAGGAGACGCCGGTGTTGATGTTTCGAAGGATGGTTAGCCACCGGGAGATCTCAAAGGCGGAAGCGCGCCGGAGGTCTGCAGCACCACTGGTGGAGCTTACCGGCGGTGGCGAGGCAATAATAGCTTCCAGCGCCGCCACGCAGCGAGGATGGTGCACGTCAAGCAATTCTACAGCGAAGTCTAGCTCCTCGTCCGAGGGGATGTGCCAGTCGACATCAACATCGTATCCCGATTCCAGTTCACCCCAGCGTTTGTAACTTGTCTTCATGAAATTCGGGTTTTCCCAATCGGCTCGCTTATACGTCTTCTCGTGCGTGACGTAGATAGACGTGAGAGTGAAGAGAGCAAATCGGAGCGACTTTGCGGCCCACTTGACACCGCGGAAGCTCTTGCAATTCGTGATTTGGTCCTCGATGCAGTCCGAAACCTCTTTCCTCATTTTCAGCAGCGCCGGCCCCGACATTAATATTGAATGGTTGAAAATGCACTGATTCCAGTGAAGTGCGGCATCCGACATCGAGGCGAAACCGTACGGGTTTGATGAGGAAGGGATAGACGCCACAGCGGACGCGCCGCCGGTAATCTCGGATCGAATCCTTGCAATGCTTGTCGGCAACATCGCCTTAAGCCGCTGTTCCTGATTGCCGCCCATGGAAGCCTCGGCAATGTAGCTAATTGTCTTTGTCGCCGTCGGGATCACGTTGCTAAACAAAAATTTCTGAAGGCGATCAAGTAGTATAGAATAGATTTCCTGCGATGATTGCGCGAACAGAATAACCAACGAGTACTACAAGTAAATTAGCATCAGTTTAATACCGAAAAATACTGACCGCAGTCAGCTTCATGATAGATGCTTCTATGGAGTCCCTGCCGCCTCTTTTCCGTCCCTGCGAGCCATGCAGTTCGGGCAGGTTCTCGAACATCGTGAAAATTCGGTCCAGATATAGTAAAGCCCAGCTCTCAAAGCCGGCGGTGCTCAATCGCGTCCCTTCATCATCCTCATTATCGGGCGTATCATCCGTCTCGGTTAGGTCCATGACGGGGACGGTCATGAGCGCGTTCATGATGAAGAACAGGCAGTTGCTCGTCTTCATAGGGTCGTTGATGTCGATGGCCGGAAGCATCAGGTTTAGAAGTGCAAGAAGATGAGTACCGCCAGATGGGAACGCGGATCTTCGCAGGATAGGGATAATCGTCTGGCTGATATTTGCAATGCACGACCAAGTCCGATGGGTCTCGGTCACCGTCTCAAGGCCAGGATAAATACGCTCCAACAAACCCGGCACGACCAGCGAGGGCTCCATAATACACAAGTTCTTCAACGTATTGTTTGCTTGCGCGACGGCGACATGGTCTTTCGAAAACATGCTGAGATAGGTGACGCCTCGCAGCGTGAAGACGAATTCCTCACGGATACTCTTTGTAAGCCTACAGGAGGAAGGAGTTTTGCATTCTGGCCGGCGCTCCTCCCTCCATCGCGTCAAGAATTCCGTGCAAAGAACCCGCACCATCGTGGCTAATTTTAAACTCCATGCACCGCTATTCGAAGGATTAAAGAATCCCTCGGTCGCCTGGATCAACTTCTTCAACTGCGTCATAGTACCAGTCCTCGGTGGCGCTTTACTATCGCCCGCAACAGGGTCGGGAAACAGCGTGTAGATGACAAATCGCGCTAACACCTTCACCTTTTCCTGATAAGAAGAAGGATAAGCCACAACGTTAAAATCAGATGTCATTCTAACGTACCGTTTTTCCGAATAAAGATTCCAACATTGAGTGAGATAAGGTGGACCGTGCCTGTGCAGCCATAGCTGCGCCCGTGCTGTTACCGCTGCCAACTGGAAGGTTTAAGCACCGCATCCCCGCGGCAAAAATGACATTGACTTGATCTTCAGTCCATCCAACGTTCCACGGGGAGGCGACTTGCGCTTTAGCAAGCCGACCAAGGAGGTCTATAAACAGAACATCCAGATTTGGAATCGATCCAGCGTACGACCATATCGAGAAAATAGTCGGGATCCAGTAGAAGGCCGGTCCCTTAACGCCCTCAGGTTGAAAGTGCGCAGCAAGTGGGGCGGGTGGGGTATCGACCGGCAGCAGAATGTTCATCACGCAGAGGATGTTAAAACTGTGCGTCATCTGATTCACGTTGAAGTCGGGGAGAAACTCCTCCAGAATCTCGGCAGTGGCGGTTGGCGAGAAGTACCGCCGGGCTTCCTGCGCCAATGTCACATGAGCTATCGTATTGCGTTTGCTAAAATGCCGAAACGTCAGAAACCAGCTCAAGAGTCCGCATTACTAACAGCGCCCCAGGAAGCACCCTCTCGCGAGATCTTGGGAAATGCACCTTCTGAAGACAGTTCCACAGCGGCCGCCAGTCCAACTGCAAGGAGTCAATCGGAATAAGGTGACGTTTTCTATTGATGATTCGAATAGCAATACTTCAGTTCATGATGCCGGAGGCCAGTACGTTACCTGAGAAGCTTCATACACAACGCTGCAAATACATCAGCCGGATAGGCCTCCATATTAGGCATGACAGCAAGTTCGAAGAGGATTTTGATCAAGTGAAGGCGACTCTCCAAAGGTATGTCGTACTTCAGATATTGGAACGCGTGGATTTGCTTTGTCCATAACAATGCACCGACAGAGAAGTCGTTCGCCGCGACGGCTAGGTCCAGGCCATCCTTTATCCGCGCCAGCAATTCATCCCGGTGCGTGGTGGTGTCGTACGGCAAAGCTAATCCTCTGTTAATATGACCCTAGGACAGCCTCTGTACCCCGATTCCAAGCGTCCGTCCGTCGAGGCGGCCGCTGGTCGCCGTTGTCAATACCCATATTTGCAGGCCACGTGTACTCCAATGATGATAACCCGTTCCGTCTCCTAACTTCGCCAAAAGTGTCAAGGGCCACGCGTTTTGATGGACCTGGATCAAGCCACCAAGTCGTTCCAGCCACCCCGAGTTGGCTGGATTTACAACTTCACCAGCACCCCCGATCCGCGCTCGCAAATATCATTTGGTAATTACGAAACATGAACGCTCGACATTTGCCTTTAGGCTGAGACAAGATGATGCGAAGAATGCCAATGTATACAATGAACACCACAACGCAGCGAAAAGACGAATGTGAATCGACATACACTCGACTGGAACTTGCTGTACTCTTGAATTGTTTTCATAGATAGTCATGTTGTATTGGTTATATAATAACAATTTCATAACAAAGCAATCTAATACGAGGTACAATTTGCTATTTTGTGACATTGATGTGCCGCAAAGCTGCCGGAGATATGCAATAAACCTCCATCTAAGATTCAAATAAGCATGTTAAAGGTGCAGGGATACCAGCGCAGCACTTTACTGGCCGCAATTCCAATCTTTATTGCACCAACCCCCCCTCGTAGAACCATCCATCCGTAGCAGGTCATGCGACACACCGACACCCTTATCCCAGACGCTTTCCACCCTAATCCCGTTAAGCGCCACCCAGTACGATGACATGCACTCCATTGAGCAAGGGCTAGCTCTTACGCACGGATCGATTGACGCATCGTGGCAGCCAACGAACCCCGGCCGGTTGTCTGCCACTGTGACGTTGGACACGAATTCGTGGATAGGCGGGAAGGAGCGGTAGAACGCAAAGTACGTCATCATAACCGGGACGGCCCCGAATGAAACTAAGTTTCACTCCATTAGACATTCACTCTGATGTCAGCAATTACTATCGCAAAATTTAAACTCACTTTGATCAGTTGTTCCAATCGTGAGAGAGCCGTCGGGGCGGCCGCACCAATATAGATGCTCTTTGGCCGGCATCGGAACGATCATCCTGTCGGGAGGAAGAGAACGAAAGACTTGTGGTGCGAAAGGCGCGTACACCTTTTAGATTATTCGTGCTGCGTTAAATTGGTTGTAAAGAACCGTGACCCCTTACAAGATGGTCAGGCCGCATGCGCAAAACCATGTCGTATGTGACACCGTGTCTGATAATGTACCTCTGTAGTGCTAGCCCCGCAAGATAGAGCATCTTTATCTGAGAATATAACCGGTCTATTCGGCGGCCGAAATCGCCGCCGCAAGCTCCGAGACTGTCGATTGGGTAAACTAGTAAAACGGGTAAACGTATGCAAAACACCGGAAAATATTACGATACCTTCAGAAACCTCTCTCAAACTAACAACCTGCACCGACTTTAGCACTTCCCCATAGCACCTTGCAAAGCCCCACTTGATCGACTCCTCCGTCGCGTCCGGCTGGCCACCTTCCTCGAGATACGTTACAACGTGCACGTGCACCGCCCTGCCAGGCCACTTTTGAAATATATGCTTCACATGACTCGAGCACGCCTGAGCATATGACCTCGCGAAACCGGAGATGACGACCGCTAAGATTCCCGCCGAGTGTCCCTTTAGCGACGTGTCGTGAATCATGCAATACGGCTTTGCGTTTCCCGACAACGCCACGCTCTCAGAGGCGTCGGTGACAAAGAGCTCGCCTCGGTTTGTGAGGACGAGCAGTGGCAGTTTCCCTTTTGGGAAGGTCTTCTTATGGCAGTTCGGCAGGAGGTTTGTTGACCAAGAGTCTGCCGTCGCTTTCCGTTCCTTCGGCAGCTCGCCCGACCGCCGAACTCGGAATACGCCGTCGTATGTCAACTCTGTCCAGAAGGCGACAGGCCAGCCCAGGCCCGTTGAAGACGTCCACAACGTATTGCACGTACTGCAGTTGCAAGGGTCGGTGTAGGGCATCTGGACCATGCGCTCTGTCAACTCGAGGTTGCCGTCGCCGTGCAGATAAAGGCAGTACTGGCCCGACGGCGACTGAAGTGAATCGCCAGGACGGAGGATATTTGCTGTCGACATCACGTTAAATACTCGGGGAGTGCTGGTGAACACAGGCTGATCGTGCCGTTCTTCAGGGGTGGTCCGGCTCCAGATTCTTACAAAGTGTTAGCGGTTTGGAAGAGACCACATTCATCAGGATATCACATACAGCAGGTATGCAGCAAGGGTTACGGGCCAAATAACAATCAACAGCGAATTTAAATGCCATGACGACGGTTTGGTGCTCGCCGCGGGTGTGGTCATCCCGCGTCGCAGATTAAGTCTGGTGAGAGACGGGCTGGGCGTCAATGAGCAAGTACTGTTCTCCATTCGATCTTACAATCAGTGGTCCGTCGCCAAAGGTCGCCGGTTGCAGCCTGTTCGTGCTATCCTCCGATAGAGAAGTCAGGTGTGCAGTCTGGGATGAGCAGCGTGAGCGGAGATCAAAAATGTATGGTTCAAGCCCACTTCAGTAGGCATTGCATTGTAAGGAGTGGAAAGTCAAGTGCCGCTCTCGCGTTCCTTAAGCCTCTCACCTCCGTGTTCAGAGGCAGCCCTCATCGAATGGAACACCATCACGAAAGTATTTATATTACTGCAACTTAACTACAATCCTTCGCTGGACAAAAGTAACTTCGGGGTGATCAACTCCGAAAGCTTAACAGAAAAGACATCCTGCATCCCCGCCATCAAATAATCTCCAGAGTCGTCGCCTAGGTTCACAGTGAATTTGCCGTCGGGGTTCTCAGACTTGACAAACGCTTCGCCCAGCTTCAACGTAATAACACCGCCGATCGCATCGCACGAGACAACTGTGGCTTCCTTAAAAGCGGAGACTTCCGGGCAGAAAGTTGAAGCATTTAATTCGAGAATCTTGAATAATGTTAACACATTAGCCCACGCGTTAAATTCAAATCCTACCTTAAATGCAAGTCCTTGTCCAGCCACCGGAAATCCCTTCAAAGGCGTCAACCCGTCGTAACACTTTGCCACCGCCGCCGGTTCGACCTTCGCCGGGTTAACCACCTCAATAGCCTCGGCCGAAATCCTGCCGCTCCGTTTGCGTTTTCCAGGTTTCCCACGGTTCTCAACCTCGCAATCGTACAGGTATATTTCCTTCAAAACGTACTTTTTGTCCTTCGCCGGAGAGTTCTCCTTGCCGCCACGTCCCCGACGATTTTCCCCGGCGCCATCAAACAGAAAAACTTCCGTAAGCACGCAGTTCGCACCCGCCTCTTCGGCATCACCGACTTTCTCAGGCTTGTCGCTGCCCGCGTCGTCTTCTCCAGTGGGCGCTTCCCCATCATCATTAAACCGCACGTGTCGCGAGTTCACCTCCGTCATCTTGCTCACGACCCTCCGCTTCTTCCGCGATAGCGCCTTGACCAGATTGGACCCCGCTGGGTTCCAGCCGGCGACTTCATCGGCGGTTCGAAAGGTGTGACCATCCTCGAGCGAAGTCTTCGCTCGCATGGCCAGGCTCACATCCACCGCCTTAACTTTCGTCACGTTTGGAAGTAAATCCTCCTCCACGATCGCCTTCGCGGCTGAAGATTCGTTCCCTAAGTCTTTTAATGGGAAAACTCTTCCGGAGACTTCCTTCGCCGCTGGGATATCTCTTTCCGTGACCTTCTGCGCCGCAACAAACTCCTTGTTCATCCCTTCCGTCGCTAACGGAGCTTCTGGCGCCACGCTTTCCCTCGCTAACGAAAGCTCCCTCCCCACAACTTTCCGCGCAGACGACATGTCCCCACCCACGATGCGTTTCGCCGGCAACAACTGAAGACATCTACTGCATACGCCCAGAACGACCTCCTGATAGCATTCATGACACAGCCGTCTACCCTTGTTCACGACAAAATCATCTTCATCGAGCTGCCGACTGCACGTCGCGCAAACCATGTATTCGGCCTGAAAGAGTCGAAGGCCATTTGATGGGCTGGACGACTTGTCTTGGCCGTTCCTATACTTCTCGCCGGGCTTTTCCAAATTCCCCGGGGGTCGGGCGTCGATCCGCGCGTCTCGCCCGTTCACTTTCAATGCTGCCCCGCGCTCAGGAACCCTACAAAGTTGATCAGTTATCGTGACAGCAGCAATGTCTCGAACTGGTGCCATTCCTACATCTCAACGAAGTTGCATGCAATATCGCCGTATTTGACGAATCACCCTTCATGGGGGCCGACCGCACCCACTCGACGTTTTCTCGGCACTGGCAGCTACTTTTCAGCGTCCTCCTGCTACTTCTTTTGCTTTTTCGAGAATGGGAAGAGGAGCAGGAACATGCGGAGGCCACGGAGGCTGAACAAGAGGAGGACCTGCCGGCGATGTTCGTCAGATCCGACACTGACCTTTTCGCCGAGCGGGAATGGTTCGAGGCTCGGATGAGGCAGCACACCATCATGATCACGTCCGTGAACGCCGCCTCTTACGACATGGCGGTGAACATGCTCTGCTCGCTCATTAGCAATGCGCCCGACGCTGTGAATCATCTTGTGTTTTGGGCTCTGGATCCGGTGGTCGCCGGGAAGCTGCTCACATTGAGGGAACGTCTCGCGAATGGGACATTGACGGATGGGGTGACGGAGGACGCTTTCACTGGGGCTCGACTCTTTGGCATATACTACGATCCTATACTGACTTCCACCCCCGAGTTTGTTTCCGGAACTCATGATGGGGGGACGTACTACTATATGATGAGCTTACGGAACGATGTACGTGACTTGCCGTTGCTTTTAGGCGAAGCTGACATATATTAAGTTCTTTGTTCGCATAATTGGAATTTTGTCTCTTAATATGATCTTCACCGATGTCGACGTATACTTCTCCGCCGATCCTTTTGAGGATTTGAATGTTCCTCTGGGGGTCCCAACTCGCCCCGCATTGCCGCAAAAGTTATTGAACCAAAGCTGCAGCGTGAAAAAAGGCGACCTGTTCAGGGATTTGCCCGACGTTGTAAGTCATCTCTTCGTTTTTAAGTAATTCGCGGAAGCCATACAAATTGTAAACCAATGTTAGGTCTACAGCACTGACGCGAGAACGTTTTACCACAATCTTGATGACCCTTACGAGGGAGAACCGCGAACACCGAAAATTTGCGGCGGGTTCTTTTTTGCTCGGTCAAACGAGCGCACTATTGCGCTTTACTCAACCTTGAGAGACCGGTCACTGAATGATCAATTTGGAATGAATTGGCTTTTAAACGGCGACGAGTGGGAATTCAATACGTTGCTAGTGGACCCGCTGCCAGCTGGGATGCGCAGAAGGAAGATGGATAGCTCCGCTTCAGAGTGCATTGATAATCCGGACCACCATTTGCGCATCCGCATACTATCTCAGGCGGCATACTCGAATGCTGTACCCCACATTGCACCAACAGGCACTCGCGGTCCGGGGTATGAGGCGCGGGTCATGGAGCTGTACGAGAGGGGAGAGAAGGAGGTCATGTATCATCCAAACTACTGGCTTGATAGTAAGAACGCTTCAGCTTTTGGACCTAACCAAAATTCCTAGCGGGCGAGCCGGATGACTATCGATTAAAAACCGGCACTTGGGTTCAGAACTCCAACAAGACCAGTATTTTGAGCCAATTAGGCATGTGGATGGTGGAAAACGAAAAATGCAGGTTCCTTTGAAAGATGGTGGTTTATGAACATACAATGCAGTACTTAAGGTGAGGGCTGATTAAAGCAAGCCCAAATTTGCTTCGAGTGAAAGAGAGTACATGATAAATGCAGTTTATTTAAATAGAGTGAATTATATCCCCCTCACAGGGTGTAGTAGCGCGTTTGGCAAGCACAATGACTCCGTCTCATCCCTCTCTTTCATCCAGTCCCTATAAAAGCGTCTGGCCGTATTATCTCCCCATGTGTAAGTCAGCCCTCCGGGAACTAACTCTTGCCCGGGGTAAGTCGGCGAAAAAGAAGCCGTCTTGCAAGACGGCAGACGCCTATCACGAGAATCCGGATCTCCATACAAGTTGTGTTGAGAATACAGTATAGACAGGTCGCTGTTGTGGGCAACGCTCGTGACAAGCAGCTCAAAGTGACAAGTCATGCGTCGCTGAAGGAACTCATCAATTTTGTTCACAAGGCGCCGGCTCCAACCCCTAGAAATAGTGCGGGTTAATTATCTGTTCGAGATGGTATCGACAAAACGTACCACATAAAGCCAGGGGTCTGTCTTAAATTAGGAAGCCACCAGATATTTTCGCAAGTTGTCCACCAGCCCCAAAAGCGGTAAGGCATGCAAACGTCGTCAAAGGTCACCAAATCAGGGAGTTCAGGTGCCGAAGCATTGTACTGCGGACTCCGCTGCCAATTAGAGGCCACTTGCGAAAACAACTCTCTCCATCTGGTCCACCAAAAAAATGAGACCAATTTCGATTCAAAGCAAAGTACCTCCCGACGTATCTCACGTCGTCGTCCATTGACCAAAGATAGTCATACTGCGGATGGGTCCTCATAAACCAAATCAGGACAGCGTGCCCGTCTCGCCACATGTCACGGAAAACAGGATCCGGGAACATAGGCCAGATTTCGCGAGCCGTGTAGGTAACGCAAAGATCCCATAGCTCCGGAGGTATTTTCGAGGACTCCAGCCGCTTCCTTTGCTCGTCGTGGTTGAGGTCGCCATCGCCCATGTAGACGACAAGATAGACATGATGATTCATTAACCACCCAACCTCTGCAATTAGAGATCGCAAGTGTAGCATAGTATCCGGCGACACTTCAAACACATCGTTGACTCTAATGGCGACAGCGGAACGGGCTTCCGGTCTGCAATCATTCAAGTTTGCGGCGAGCTCTTTGCTGGCCTCCGCGTCTTGATACATGGAGTATCTATCCTGAAATCAAGTAGGTAAGGCAAAAAGTAAGTTTGATGTATGTACCTTGTATGTGTGACATCCTGAAATTGGCGACTTAACGTGGCTTGACAATACCGTCCAGTTTGTAGCCGAGAGAGTCCTACCAACTCGACTCGGCGCTTTCGCAAACTTTGTGGAGAGTTGACGGTAGAGGTCTTGGCACTTCGGGTTCGTTGCCACTACTCCGCCAGTTTGAAGAGGGTCGTCCGAAATCACAGTCTCGTTGCCAGAAACAGCAGAGCTCCCCATGTGCGATAGCGCTACGTCAGAAGATGTTGAAATGGTAGCGTTGTGCTCGTTGTCAGCGACCGGAAGACCCTCCGATTGGAAAAACGGCAAGACCGAAATTGTCATGATCAAGGCAACAAAGGCAAACCCCATGAATTTCCGTGACCTCGGCACGTGCGGTAGATTTTTGAAGGTCTCTGCGTTCGAAAATGCGCCCGTCTTGTAAAAGGCAAGGCCGATAAGAGTCACCGAGTACCCAATAACATAAGCGATTTTGGGAGGGATCTCCATCGTTATAATCGAAACAAGCACAACAGACACGTCCCGAAGGACACCCGAAAGAGAAACCGCCAGCGCAGACGTTCTTGCAACCTGTGATTTTAATCAAAACGGCGCCTTCGAAGACTGGCATACTAGGTACAAGGTAACCACGCTGAGCGCAGCAAAAGTCACCGCGCTAAAGCAGATCGACTCCACGCTTACGCTTGGAAGCGCTTGGAATACCGTCACGGGTCCCTCAAGAAGCAACCAAGCAACGCCGTTCAAAGCGGCGCAGAGCTGGTATAAGTTACTAAATGCTCCCAAAACTTTCAAAGCAAGTACCGGTGCAACGTGGAACGCCAAGGTAAGTGGGTCGAGACTAATTCCCTTTGTGGTGAAAAGCGTTTGAATCATCACCAATCTCACGGCTTCGCAGGATATCCCAATAGCCTGCAAAAAGAAGCCTGCCAGCGTCAACGAGACCATCTGGAACGACGCTATTATGACCCCGGCCAGTATCAAGGTAATAATGAAGAAGATTCGTGGGTCCACCGCGTTATTTGCGAAAATGCTTCCGAATATGACAATCAACACCGGCATTACCGCCTTAGCAAAGAGGTCAGTATGCAAACCTGAAAGACAAAGAGCCCAAGCCCCACCGTAAGAAGTTGCATGGATTTTAGGCTCAGATGCATGAAGGTTTGATTGGATGCGATAAGACTCAACGAAAGAAACAGCCCGATTGGCAGAATAGCCTTTGAATACGTATTCCAATCGACGGGAACCCGCAGTCTGCTTTCCATGAGCGTGGTAGTGTTGGCGAGCACTCTTGTCACCAAGACAAGGAAGAGCATCTGCCAGAACGCTATAAATATTGGGAAGGCTGTCCAGCGAAAGGGTAAGAAACGGCACGATTAAGTAAGGATCCATACGGAAGTCATTGGCGATGATGTGGCTGGTAGAAAGCGATAGTGCCCGCGATAACACAATCCATCCACTGCGAAAGTCATTCAGAGACGAAGACACGGAGATCACTGCAGAAGGAATGCGAACCCGATCAGCAGGGCGGAGGCCGTCCCCTCCGTCTCCAGGTCTGACGACTTCATCGAGCCGACCACGCTTTAAACTCCGAACGGTGTTTGGAGTTTGACGATTAAGGACAGGGCAGAATCAATCCCCCGCATGAACCCCTCTCACTAGCAGGTCGGTTGGGCGTGCCCGTTTGTGGAGAGCTGAACACGATCCGTAGAAGTAACTTGCTATCCGTCTGCCGTTACCCCCACCTCGCTGGTCACGCGGTCTCTGATGCTCCGCCAGCAGTACCAGCACCCTCAAACACAAGCGTCGCTGGCTTCCCAGCCGGCCGACACGTCGTCTGATGGCGTTGGCACTGGTTTTGATGGACCCGCAGTGATTGCCGTCGCGGTCATGGACGACGACCGCCCGCACTCCGGCGCCGCTTCGCCCATGACCACCACAATACCGTCCACTACGGTGACATCATGCCACAAACTGAGCGGAGGGTTCTCGCATTCGCCGCACGGCCGCCCGCAACCGAACGCCGCGGATTCTGCACAAGCCGGGAATCGAAAGCCCTTGGAATCACGCTTTTCAGAACGGCTACGTGACATAATCGATTGGCTGGAAACCCCAAAGCTTCTGGTCGTTGTATATTTCGTGCTGAGCTTGGCCATTACAATATGTATGTTTCCCAGATAGCATAGAGCAAAGGTCGTTGACACTTTTACAGATAATAAGGTCGTCCTTCAACATTTCAAATACCCTTGGCTCCTTACCGCGATCCAGTCAGCATTCTCATACGTCGGAGCCTCGCGCACTATCACAAATCCGACTATCGCCAGCTCTCATTTAAAGGAGAAGGCAGACGGGGATGACGCTCGCTACGAGCCGCTACTACACATGGAAGATCTTCATCAAAGCCACGCGCATCCGGAGGACACCTTTGCGGAACTCGTGGTTGAGCCCGCGCCAAAGGCTAACTTTACACGGCGGCTGGGCGATTCGGTGGTTTTTCTCGCGTACTCCATCTTGTTTACCACCAACATTGGAGTATCAAACTTGTCTTTGCAGATGGTCAGCTTGCCACTGCATCAAATTGTTCGGAGCACAAACCCCGCGGTCACTCTAGTCTTAGAGTGGGTGTTGCTGGGCAAAATGGTTAAGTCAAACTTAACCCTTATATCCCTGCTCATGGTGGGTACTTAATTGAAAGCGTACATTTGAATAACGCTCATCTGAACAGGTGATACTTGGCGTTGCTATGACAACCTTGGGAGAGTATGATTTCTCCGGTCCGGGCCTCGTCCTTACACTCATCGGCGTGTTCCTTTCCTCCCTCAAAGGCGTGGTAACGAACGTGCTTCTCGCCGGCCCTTTCGACTATAAGCCCGTCGACCTCCTCCACCGAATGTCGGGTCTATCAGCAATACAATGCCTTCTCATCTCAATCGGGAGCGGGGAGATGGCCGCCTGCATAGCGTTCCTCGGCCAGGTGGATCGACCGCTGGTCCACGGCGTGTCTGATGGAGATTCCGATCTACGCGTCTATGCCGCGTTCGAGGGGGGCATGTCTTCGCCCGACACGACAGTCAGGGAGGCGGGGGTTGGGTCCATCGCGGAAGCTTCGGAAAGTCACGCGGGGCTGAGAGCAGTCATTTTGGCGCTGACAGTGAACGGCTTGATGGCTTTTGCAATGAACCTCGTGTCGTTCTCGGCGAATCGGAAACTTGGCGCCTTGAGCATGACGGTAGCAGGGAACGTGAAGCAGTCGCTTACCATCGCGATATCTGTGTGGCTGCTAGATTTTGTCATCACGGGAGCAAATGGGGCGGGTATTCTTATAACTTTAGCGGGAGGTTGGTGGTATAGCTACTTGTATTTAAATGGGCTTTGAAAGAAACAGCCGAACGCCATGGGTAATAGACATATCACGCGGTTTTGATAGAGACACAGTACAAATTGCCACGTTATTGAGCAAAGGAGCACATTCCATAAAAAAATAAAAATAAAAATAAGAAAAAAAAGGGTAAAGTAAAGGTTTCAATCGGAACTTTGACGACCACACTAAACAAACCAAACTCAGCTTTGCACTTCTGCCGAGCTTCGCAGCATGGCGTCTCCAGCAATCCTGCTCGCCCTCCTTCTTCCGACCACTGCGTTTGCTTTCTATCTTCCTGGCGCGGCTCCCACAAATTATGTCGAAGGCGATCCCGTGAGACTGCAAGTGAACACCCTCACGGCGGAGGTCAGTAACTCGATTGGACTGAATTACCCCAATTGAATGCAATACATAGCGCTCGAAAAGCCTTTTGCCATATGACTTTTATTATCCCGCGTTCCACTTTTGCAAGCCCGATGTGATGAGACCTCAGTCGGAGAGCTTGGGAAGCATCTTGTTTGGAGACCGACTCTACAACTCGAAGTTCGCGGTCAGTGCTCCCATAATGCTCTTTCCCGTCTTAATGGTGCATGGACGTGTTGCAGATGAACATGCTGTCGAACACCACGTGCAATAGTCTTTGCGGTGTCCAGACGATCCCAGCGGCCGATGCCCAATTCATCAACGCGAAGATCAAGGAGGAGTATTGGATGAACTGGTGAGGGCTCTATGAAGGTTGATGGGTGTAACAGAGGTGATTGCCGACAAACAGGCTTGTTGACGGTCTTCCCGTCGCGCGTCGTTACGTGGCGACCGACTCCTCCGAGATCTTTTCGCTGGGCTTCCCTATCGGTGCCATCCACGAATCCTCGCAGCTGCCACTGTTCTACAACCATTATGATCTGGAGCTGGAGTACCACGCGACGGGCAAGGTTAATTCCGCCAAGCAGAAGCTGTACAGGGTCGTCGGCGCCCATGTGTACCCTTTAAGCGTGTCGATGTTGGACAGAAATGCGGCAAGCTGCCAATACACCGGCGGAGAGTTTACCCCTTTGACCCTCGACCCCACCGCGGACAACTCTGTGGACTTTACCTACAACGTCCGGTGGATCGTAAGTTCACTTTTTTTGGGTGGCGTCGAATTTTTTAAATTTAAACTCTGCGTTGTAGGAATCCGCGACTACATGGGGTACGAGGTGGGACAAATATCTCAAGATTACAGCCCCGCAGATCCACTGGTTTAGCATCGTAAACTCGATCGTAATTGTCGTAATGCTCACCTCGGTTGTGGCTATGATTCTCGTCCGCACCCTTCACCTTGACATCTCCCGCTACAACCGTCTCGCCGGCGGCGCTCACGCCGAGAACGAGAACGGCGTGATAGAGGAGGACGAATCGGGCTGGAAACTCCTTCACGCGGATGTCTTCCGACCACCCCGCTACAGGCTTTTACTTAGCGTCTTTGTCGGAAGCGGATGCCAGCTGGTCCTCCTGTCGTTCGTGACGCTATTCCTCGCACTCTTGGGATTCTTCAGTCCGTCGAGCCGCGGGTCGCTCCTTACAGTCGCTTTCGTTTGCTACCTATTGTTCTCGGGTGTCGCTGGAAATGTCTCTGCCGGCCTTTACAAGATGATGGGAGGCTGCTATTGGTACCACGCTGCCCTAGTCGCTGCTACCATCATTCCGATGTACGTCAAGTGCCTTATTTTATGATCGCACCATTTTGACTTCACCCTAGGACGGTCTCTTTGATATTCGTGCCTTTGAACTTCTTCCTCGTGGCGGCGCAGTCCTCCGCCGCTGTCCCATTTGGTACCATGGCGGCCGTGTTTAGCCTTTGGCTGCTGATGTCATTCCCCCTGTGCGTGATTGGGTCTTACTTCGGTTACCAAACCACCATCGAGGACCCAGTTGCAACGGGCAAGATTCCGCGCGAAATCCCGTACCAGGTAGCACCTTGAGTCGTTGCTTGTCTCTCGTTACAAAGATTGAGCGCATTTTTCGGACTGCTAGACTTGGCTCCACAGCCTCCCCGTGTCGATGTTCTTCGGAGGCATCCTCCCCTTCACTGCCATTTTCATTGAGCTCTACTTTATTATGAACTCGATCTGGTTCCATCGCATTTACTACGTCTTTGGCTTCCTGTTCCTAGTTTTCATAATCCTCATCATTTCCTGCTGCGAGCTCGCCGTGCTCCTGTGCTACCGACACCTTTGCAACGAGGTATATACATAACTGTAATGGCTTCTTAAGTATTAACGACTGTTATTTACCAGGATTGGAGGTGGGCTTGGCGGTCGTACTTTACCGGCGCGTCGTGCGGCGCCTTCGTTTTCGCTTTCTCAGTCATTTACTACGTCAGGCGTTTGCAGGTACGTGTTTACAGAGTTTTTTAAAGGTGACGCGGCGTGGTTAATCTGGTAATGCCATTTTAGATCGATAACGTTGCTTCCGCAATTCTCTATTTCGGCTGGTCCGGCGCGTGCTCACTTTTAATTTCGGCTTTGACTGGCTCGATGGCGTACTTGGCGTGCCTTACATTTGTTCGCACAATATACGCTTCGATCAAAGTGGATTAGAGTCGGGCGGGACACCCATTAGTTTACGCTGGCATGCCAGTTAGCGCATAGTATTTTGGCAATATGGCTACATCGTGACGACGGTTCAAATATTTTCCTTGGCCACATGGAGCACATGTGAGTCCCTCCTCAGAATATAGCTCTCCCGATTTAAATGTCTTTAATGGCCATATACTCAAAAAAATTTCCATTTACTATACGTTTTTACTACATAGCAGACAGCAAAACAGCAATTGAAGAACAGATCAGTGGGAACATGACAGCGTGTATAGTCATAGAACGTCCGGGTATAATCCGTTGCTCCGTGCCCTTAAATAGAGAAGCTTGAAAAAAAATCATCCCAGCGTACTCGGGGACCCACCGAAAAGAACCGACTTCCCCCTACAACAAAATCATGTATTCCCCTGTCTCATCTGCAACACAAACTGCTGCGTGATTTTGTTTGTCAGCCCATAAGCGCACTTGAAATATCCAATGTAGTTGTCCACAGCAGCAAGGTTCCCCACAGGAAATCTGAGCCTTTGTCAGCATCGACCGTGGCATTAGATGCGGTGTACCTTATGCTTCCTCCTGTTGAACCCGTGGCAGTGCCTTCGCTGTCTCCATGCCGTAGGATTGCATCGTACCTCTCTTCAGGGGTAACCTCAACGATATTTAAGATCGAGTGAAGCGTTGCTGGCACAAAGTCAAACCCGAAAAACTTGCACCAATAACTTACGTCGATCACCCCGATTTTGCTCAAACCGGATTGTACGAATGATTTTGCCCGGATGATACTGATTGGGCGGTAAAATCCTCCTCTCTGAGCAACATCAGACATTTAGAGATTAATTATTGAAGTGCAAATGGTCAGGAATGCAAAAAACGGACGTCTCATCTTTTTGTTGTCCAATCCGATCATGAACTCCTGGTCCTTTTTGATCTTGACGCGTCGCGCCTCATCAACCAGTGCAAGCAAGCCAAAGCTGAGAGTTAATCAACAAATATCACGACAGCTACAACGAATAGGAACGTACGTCGGCGTAAACTCCTTACGGTCGTCCATAAGCGTCATGAGCCTCATGTTCTCCTGCCTCTCGGCAGCTCGCTCCTCCCTCTCGAACGCGTCCCTCGAGCGCTTCCGCTGCGCTGCGAACTTGGCCTCATTGTACGCCTTTAACGAGCTCCAAACAGCGACCTTTGGGCTCGGATCCAGGCAAATATCCGGCGGCACTCTCTCCAAGAACTCGGCCTCAATCTCGCACAGCTCCTCGTCGGTCGGCTTCGACGCGCCACCGTCCCGCGACCGCGCAATGTCACGGACTAGAGTCCGGTGATCCATTGCGAGCCGGAGGGAGAGGGTCGAAGGGTACGCCACAGACCTCTCTTTGCCGTCGGCCTGGGCCGTCACGCCGCGAAGGTCCTGCACCTCCAGCCGGACGGCGCCTGCTCGCGAGTTCAGAGGGGTCCGGGAACATGCGTTCATTTCCCTTACCATTCTCGAACGCCTCAGGTGGAAACAGCTCGGCCACCTCGACCGAAAGTTTCTGGGAGCCGGCAGCATCCATCACGGCCTTCGATCGAAGTCAGAAGACGGCGGGGACAAGGATACATCACCTTGAAAGGGCCCGGCGGGAGGGTCTCCTCTGTGGAGTCCCCGAGCCGGATCGTGCCATGGGTGTTGAAGAGAACGAGCTTCGCCATGAGATTTTGACGACGCAGCGATATGTAATTGAAGTTAACACTTCCTCGCCGTTGTTAACAACGAAAACAAGGTCGCCTGACGCGCTTGCACGTAATATTGCACCATCGCCAGGCGCTGGGCTGAAACCTATGGCGGCCTCCTCACCACCGCGACCTGAGGGCATGTGGGTGGAATTTGTTGAATTACATACCAGCTACAGAAATCGCACCCCTTGGTCGTGATGAGCAGATGCACGAGCAGATGCAGAGACATCAGTGGTGCGAGCCAATAAACAGAGCAAAAGTTAGCAGATTAAATTATAATGCAAGAAAACAGCGATGAGCCCTTAAGCAGTGCGGATTTTCATCAGCCTCCGTAGCTTCCCATCGTTCTTGCTCAGGTCCATTGTGTGATTTCGATCACGAAGTTGATCGAGCACCTCACCCCGACGAAGGGCGGCATGGTGAGTGCGCCCGTCGTCGGCAACAGTTTATTACCTGCTCATGAGCTCTCTCTTCCCCGGAAAGATGCTGACGGTCACGGCGCTCGTACTCGTCGGCGTGGTCGCGACGGTGGCACAGTCATCGCCCGGGAACTCGCTCTGCAATAAGGACGCGCTGCCGGAAGGCTGGTCTCCCGGGCTCGCCGTGCCGCTGACGCCGCTTTCAAACAAGAAAATTGCGTGCAGTGGCGACGTGGTGGTGTTGGACGGCTGCACGGTATAGGCATTTTCACCCTTGCAACCACTCACCTCGGCATAGTTCACAACGCGCAACTTCACCCCCCCAACTGCTCTATCGGCTTCATGGTTTGGCGCGCTTGTCTCCATCGGCGACGGCGGCCTGAACACCACCACCCCAACCGCCGTCTTGTTCGCCTCGGGTGCTGTCAAGCCCAACGCAACCTTCACCATCGCCGCAGGCCACTCCTGGTTCACCGTTAACGAGCTCCTTGTCTTTGCTGTCAATAGCTCAATGATCTTGTGCGCCGCGCAGATGCCTTACGAGAACCCCGCGGCACAGCGACTCGCCATCACGGGTCTAAATAATTTCCCGCCGGTGTCGTCGTTGGCGCCACCATCCGCCGTGTCTACGACGACCACCTCGAAAGGCTTGTCTGCGACGGCATCCGAACAGACGGCTCCGGACGCAACGCGGGAGTTCCTCACCATCCTTATCGGAGTTGTTGCAGGGTCCGTTGCCATCGGTCTCTTCGCCGCCGGCCTCGCCTTCTTCCTGTGCCGCCGACGCCGTTCACGCAGCGCGTCCGAGCCCGTCGCGCAGATGACGGCAGTCGACGGCTTCTTCAGCATCCCGCTGCCATCACCTCCGCAGACGACGGCGGCGGTGGCGACCAAGGAGGAACGCCTGAGCCGCACTGCGACGGCGCCGCGCGAACAAGTAACGGTCGAGCAGTCCCGCACGGCGCTGGACCTCAACGCGTCCGATGAAAAGCTGTACGGGCCGTCGAGGTTGTTCCCGACAAACCTACGGGACGTCCCTTCGACGCTGAGGAATGTCCACTCGGCCGGGGAGGTCGCGGAGCCCGTGCCGCCCGTGGGTGCTGACGCGGAGCCCGTGCCGCCTGCAGAGGCGGACGCGTACGCGGGAGACGTTGGGGCGGCGGTTGCTGGCATGGAGGCGTCGAGGGACATGAAGGGAAAGCATATGGCTGAATGGACGGTGGAAGAGGTGTGCTCGTGGGTTTACGGGCTTTCGCGTGGGCAGGCGGTCGCCCTCGTTCAGAATCTCAGAGGTGATTAGTTCATCGAAAGTATTACCCCATATTAAACTTTTTCCCTTCTTGCAACAATAGGAAACCGCGTCGACGGGAGAACATTGGTGTCTCTTACAGATTACGATATGCAGTACAGTATAGGTATGGGGCCGGCCGAGCGGCGGCTACTGAAGGCCGCGATGGGCGGTGTCATGAACCTCGGCGGGGGCCATGTTACCCAGGTATCGAGCATTAGTCATGTCGCCCAGGGGTCGAGTACCATGCCGCCGACCGATGTGCCGCCGCCTTATCAGATGCTGTCGCCGAGCGGGACGACGCCGACGTAGGAATATGTTATAACTCGCAGTGAACATGCGTGCGCATAGTAATATAAATACCGCTGCGGCCACCAAATTATCGAAGAAAGAACAACTTCGGTTCTATCGATTATTTGGTACCTCCTACGTACATCATGCCAAAGTGAATGGTAGAAAAAAATAACGGAAAACCCGGCCACCCGAAGAAATATGCCACCCGAAAAGCACCCCAAGAGGCTTTCACTTCTAACAGAGACTAAGATATCAAAGGACGGGTCTCGGCGTCAGGAGTTGATGAAAGTAAATGTACGGTCGGGTTGGAGGTCGCCGAGTCGGTCCGCGACCACGGCACCGGGATCGACGTGGCTACCAGCCGCTCGGAAAGGGTGATCGACGCCGGAGCTATGGTCCGACGGGGATGGACGGACGGCTCTCGGGGGGATGGGAGATTCGTCGGGGAGGACGGGCTGCCGTCGGGGATTGAGAACGTCGGGAGGTGATCAGCCCACCACGCGTGAGCTCCCACCTTGAATTTGCCGGCCGTGCTTCGCGTCGTTGTACGTAGACAGCACCTTAGTCAGCACGTAATTTTGGGGTGGCAATATGGTCTACGGCTTTTAGGACACCCCGCCTAAGCGATCGGGCGTCGCGAACTCAGGCATCGGCGAGATCAGCCGCGCGCGCAAAGGAGACGCCATCGAGGATGGCAGGCCGAGCGCAATGGCCAGGCACACCCTCGCGGCATCGGTTAAGCGCATGATGCTGGCGTCGGGTTGTCGAATAACCTTCAACCATCAAATGGAGCAGGATATTCAGTGTATTTCCAGGCGAATTTGGAGCCCAACGTTCCACATTCTTGGCAAGCCACCAAAATGATCTCCAATGTCCGGACGCGGTCCGTCGCCCTTCACGATGAGGACGACTCAGAGCCGGATCCGGCCGCGCTCAAGGCCCTATGCGAAGCCGCTAACAGGGCAGAGAAGCTGATGACGGCGGCGTACCCGGGCGCTGGCGTCGGCCCGTCCATCAACCATCCACCAGCGGGGGCGCCTTTCAAATCCCCGGCTCCCCGCGCCATCTCAAGGAACGTGTCAATGCTTGCCTCCTCACCGCTGTCTCCGATCAAGTTCAGATCGCCCAAGAAGATGGCGCCACCCCCAGCAGCAGCCGACGTTGGAAAAGGCCGGACTGTCGCGGCTGTGCCGGAGCACGAGGAGATCTTGGACGAGTTCTCGGATGACGGCGAGGCTTTGGGGTGCCGGACGAAAAGGAGGAGGGAGCCAGGCGCGCTCGAGGGCCTCACGTCGCTAGTGACGACGAGGAAGGCTGCGGGAATTGATGGCCGAAACGAGAGGGAGGTTCAGACGTCTGAAACGACCGAGGGGGAGTGCAAGGTCGGCGATGGCAGGGACCACGCAACATTCAGCCGGCCTAAACGCCTCCGGCTCCACGGGGCCGTCATCTTGCCACCGGCGAGGGTCAACTTCCCAATTATGAAACCCCCCGCGCCTTGTTTTAAGACCGCCGCACCGGTGGCGGTACCAGGGACATCAGGCCGCGCGCCGCCCGCACGCATCAACTCGGAACCCGTGTTCGTGCGGTCCGCGGGCGAGAAGGGCATGTGGACGACGAAATACAGACCGAGGATATACGATGAGATCATGGGCAACCGGACGCAAGTTGAAAAGCTCGCCAAATGGCTGAGGGCATGGTGAGGACACCCTCGTTCACGTCCAATTTTGCAAAGAGACTCGTCTGAACTCGCAATTCAGGCAACCGAGCAACACGGCCCCGAAACAAATGCCCAAAGACGCGCCCGGCGCCGCCCGCGCGATCCTGATTTCGGGCGCCCCCGGCGTGGGCAAAACGACGGCCGCACATCTCGTGGCCCGGTTAGAAGGGTATGATGTCGTGGAGCTGAACGCAAGCGACGCCAGGTCAAGCAAGACGGTCAAGGCCTTCGTGGGCGGGCTTACGGGGTGTCATACGTTGACGGCGTTCCGGAATCGCAGCGATGCAGAGGGCCGAAAATGCGCAAAGAGGCCCGCGGTACTGATTATGGATGAGGTGGACGGCATGTCACCCGGAGACAGGGGTGGGATTGGGGAGCTCATTAGGATGATTAAGGGGACAAAGGTACCGATCATTTGCATTTGCAACGATCGGCAGAGTAGTAAGCTCCGGGCTTTGGCGGGTTTCTGTTTTGATCTGAGATTTTTGAGGTGAGGCGCGAGTATCTGTCGGCTGCGTGGTTCGGTGCCAATTAATATTTCTTTTAGACCCCAAACGCATGAGATCGAATCGAAGATCAAGAAGATTTGTGAGCGGTACTTTATTACCGTGATTTTTATCTGTAGAACAATGTTTCTTAACTGCAAAATTTTGTCAGAGAAGGCCTCGCCATCAAGCCGGCCGTAATCGACATACTCCTGAGGTCAACACAAGGCGACATACGTCAAATTTTGACGATGCTAGAGCATTACTCCCTGACGGGCCTACAGCTCGGCTTCGAAGGCTCGAAAGAGCTGTAAGTTGGTCATTCTGGCGTCATATTACCTCTTCACATTCTGCTTTCGCGATAGTTGCTGAAAACACCGTGCTTTCAGGTCGAAGCAATCGGAGAAGAATTTGACAGCAAATCTTTGGGATCTCAGTGGTAAGCTGCTGGGAAAGGAAACTTTCCGCGGAATGAGCTTCGAAGACAAGCTTGATATTTACTATCGGGATCACTCCGGCACGCCGTTGATGATACAAGTCAGTGGATAGTTAACGGTTGTGCGTTAATCCGGCGAGTAGGAGAATATCATCAAAATGGATCCATCCATGTCGGGGGATGTCGACGTCACCTCGGCGATAGGCGCAATGCGACTTCTCTCTGCTGCCGCGGACGCCTGTCGCGATGGGGATCTTATTGACACTTCAATGCGAAGGTATGGCCCGTTGAAAGGCGAACATTAGGCTAAGTGGAAATGTAGAAACAACGACTGGTCTCTGATGCCCGTCCACGGGGTGATGTCGACCGTTAAGCCCTCCTTCTTTGTCCACGGCGCCGTGCAAGGCAGCCACGCCAGTCGCTCTAACCACGGACTCCTGGACTTCCCGGCCTGGTTTGCCCACAACAACGCCCACTCCAGATTCAAGCGTGTCCTCATCGACCTCGCGGCTCGGATCATCAACGTTAGCAGGGCCGACACCCGATCGATTCGGGAGGACTACGTGCCGCACCTCGCCGAGAGAGTCACGAGGCCGGTGGTGTACAGCGGCGAGGATGTGCAGGGGTTAATAAAGGGGTATGGGATTGATTGCGAGCTGAGGGAAGGACTTATCGGGCTGGGCGTGGGACGGGGCGCGAAGGAGAATCTGCTGGATGGCGTTGAGTACAAGGCGAAGGGCCCGTTTTTTAGAAGGTAAATAGTTCGTCGAGTGCGGTCTGTTCTGCCCAGACTGAGTGGTTTGGTGGCCCTTGTGAAGATACAGACCCGTTGGCCCGCCGCAGCCCCGTCGGAAGTGCCTCCCACGAAACACGACGGCATCCCTGAAGTATGCGCGGGCGTCGACCTTGGACGCGACCCCAGACTTTGAAGACGCGGTCGAGCTTGAACCGGAGTTGGACGAGGATGATGAAGGTTTGGAGTTGACGAAGGATAGCAAAGACTCGGAAGAGACGGTTCAAAAGGCGAAGGGGTCTCAGAACGGCGGAGGCAGGAAGACCGCCACGAAGAGCACGCGTGGGAGGGGAGGGAAAGCGGTAGCGTCTTTGGGGAGGGGAGCTGCGAAGGCAGGCGCCGGCTGGAAGCAGAAGCTAGAACGTACTGAGCCGGCAGTACCGACAAAGAAGGCGACGTCGAAGAAGGGGACTGGAGACGCTGAGCCGGCGGTACCGAAGAAGAAGGCGGTCGGTAGGATCGCACGGAAGAGAAAGACTACTGAGGAGCCAAAGGTGATGGAACCTGTCGCGCCAACGGCCGGCGACGTCATTGAGGCTGCCGATGTGGGTACTGATGGGGGTGGTAACAAGAAGAAAAGGATTCAGCTGATGAAGGTTCCACTTGCTGGAGAACAGAACACTTTCTAACTGTTTTGCTTGCTTTAACCTGTATATATCGTAGATATACCATGTATTGTTGCAAATCGTGTGTGCCTCAACCAATAAATACAAATGTTTACTGGCGTAAGAAATACGACTAGGTGCATCAGCTTATGAACAAAAATACTCGACCACAATAAATAGGTGATAGGCGTGAGAAAAGTCAAAAGTGTTTACAAAGATACACGCAAAGGCGCTAAGGCTACGACCTTCTGTCCCCACTACTCCCAATAGCCCGGTAAAAGCTGAGAGAGTAAGGATTTTTCGTCTCGCCTGGTTCCAACATCACCTCCCGCAGGGACCGCGAACCCTCCCTCCTCATCTCCTGACCGGCCTTAATGCCCTCTGCTCTACCCGTCTGCTCCCCGGGCGCATGCGGCGGAGGAGATGTTGCCGCATCAGCGCGCTGAGAGAATGATCTCACGTTCGGAATGGAGGCCTCCAACGTCGAGTGATCCTTCAAGAACAGGGCAAGATCCTGCCATCCTCCGCCGACTCGTACCATTACAAGACCTGGCCGCACGACGCGACAATAGCATAGCCTTGGCATCAGATCGCCGAACCAATAGCTCGACTTTCCTTCCCCGGCGGGCACCACCTTAATGATCATCGGGCACTCGTTTACAACATGCGCTACCTCAACATCCAAAGGGTCGGAAGGATTCGGAACTAGAAGAATGCGATTAATATGCATCACAACAGGTCAAGTAGCTACATACCGTAGTGATTTGGAGTTGGCAGGAGAATCTTAATCGGCAAGCCCGAGCTCTTGCTCTGGAGGTGAAGGGGCGAGTGCCTTCCCTGCGTCGGCGAACTTGACGTAAGAGACCCAGGCGAAGGCGTTCGAATCGGGCTTGGGCTCTTCCCATAAAGGCCCGCAGCGCCAGCCATTCCCCCACTTGGTGAATGAATAGCCAGACGCGGAATCGAGCTCTTCGTCGCCGCGGCACTCGCTGCAGCGAGGGATCGCTTCTCTTTCGCTCGTCTCCTAACCTCCCCAACCACGTTTGACTTGAGGAAGGTCATCGACTTCCACTTCCGGACC
Source organism: Irineochytrium annulatum (assembly GCA_027600665.1). NCBI lineage: Eukaryota > Fungi > Chytridiomycota > Chytridiomycetes > Chytridiales > Chytridiaceae > Irineochytrium > Irineochytrium annulatum. Next base: position 45,913 of record JADGJL010000062.1, read on the forward strand.
AGTTCCTGATACCGCGCCTCCAACTTTGACCCGCGCGTGGAAGCCTCTATCGCCTCAAGTTGGCTTTTGATCTCGTCGTCGTACCAGTTAAAGGTTGACTCGAGTTCGGCGGCCGTTTGCTCCAGCTCCGCAACGGTCGCCTGCTTAACAGGCACACCGGAGGCTGGCGGCGACGACGGCGTCGGCGTCCTTGGCACCGCCGCAGCCGATCGTTGGAGGAACTTGGCAAACTCCGCCTGCGTCCTCATACACTCGTCCACCGCCCTTCGGATCTCCTTCTGCTTCGCGGCGTCCTGCGAGTCCTTACGCTCCCTCCCTATCCAGGCCGAGAGCGCACCGAACTCGTCTGTAAGCTCCTTCTGCGTCGTCATATACCTGCCCCGCTCGGCGACCGTCAGGGCCAGGGTAGTCGCCTTCTCCCGGAGCTCCGTCAGTCTCGGATGAACGATACCGTCCAGCTCGCCATCCAGCTCTTGGAGAACCGTCGCGGATTCTACATCTGACGCCTGCTTCGAGGAACCTCCAGCAACGAGAGCAAGTCGGAATCGAATTTCCTCCAGCAGTTTCTTCACCGCGTCAGCAGAACGTCCAAACTCGATTTCCCTTCCCCTAGCGGCGGAGGACCCTCGCAGTCCCGATACGAGCGACTCCAACGCGTCCCGTGCATGAAGGACTTGATTTAACTTGATATGAGCAGCTTGCCGCAGACGCTCCGCCTCGTCCTCTCCATCGCCGGCAAGGAAGTTATCGCATAGCTTCATAAAGGAGGTGAGCGAATCCTTAAAGCCCTCAAGCCGTTCTTCCAACTCCTCCACCTCTTGAAGAATGTCCTCATCGATCTCTCCGCTGTCTGGAACTTCCATCATCCGCTTCTCTCGCTCTAACAGCGCCGCCGCGGCGGAGCTCGCCGAGTACAGCCATGTGAGGAGGTCGGCGGCATCCCGGTCCAACGCATAAAGCCTTTTCATGCGCTCGTTCCGTCGTCCTTGGTGAATTAAGCTAAATCGCACATGTTCCAATGCTGCCGAAACTTCGCCAGAAAGAGGGCCGGCCGCCACGCTATCGACCTCGTCAAAAGCGCATGTCCGGGTCGCGATACCGAGAACTTCTTCTCGGATTTGCTGAAGCTCTGACGTCAAAACGGATGTCACTTTCCCCGACTCATGCATCGCCGCGAGAACTGCTCTGCTAACACCAGACTCGGCGCCTTCCATAATCTCGCCGAGCAGATACTTCAGAACATCACCAAATGAACCAACGCGGTCCAACCGGTTCAGGGCTTCGGAGGACCAGGTCAACGCACGCTCAAGCCTTCCTTGATCATCAAGACGCTCACGCCGCCTTCTGCTGATCTCATCACTTCGCTCAGATGCCTCAGCCTCGACGTCGGACAGATGATCAGTGAAATTTTCGACACGGGCTCTCCACGACGACAAGTTCGCAATATCCGATGCATCCCCAACGGCTAGAGACGTCGTCGAGGGGCGACGGGCATTGCGGCGGGACGGGAATTCAGCACTAAACATGCCGCCGTTTTCGCGGTGGCCGAAGGGAGACACGCCATCGACAGGGGAGATGGGGCCAGCGCTGCCCCGCCTCCGACGTCCTTCGGTCGCAACGGTGGCGTTGAGGGCATCAAACTGCTTTCGTAAGTCAGACGCTCGCGCAACTATTTCCAGTAGCTCGTCATCATCCACATTTTCGTCCTCATTGCGAAGTAGACGATTTGTAAGACCAGATAACTGTACTTCGAGTAGGCCTAACTGCGTGTGCCACTAAAAGGTGTTAGAAAACTTTGCGGGCAGCAATCTACGGCATACATGATAGTATCGAGAAGCCAAATCCAAACCACTCTTCTCGTCACTAGCCAACCGAAGGGCCTCTCTGTACGCACTCCTCAGTCCCTCTATCCGCCGGCCTAAGGCATCTTTCATCAGAACCCGCCCCGCGCCTCTCAGATTCACAACACACTGCTCGTCCACCCGCGCAAACAGCGCCTCTGCCTCATCCATCTTCTCGTTCAAGACAGATTGCAATACGCGCTCCGTCTCCATATGGTCCTGCATCCAGCTCCGAATGTTCTGCGAGTCGATTGAGTCCTGCCCCGTGATGACGAGATGCCCACCAACGGACGACGGCGTCTGAGGCCTGGCGTACTCGTGCGGGCCTTCGACGGATTCCGGTGACGAGATGAACATGCGATTTCGGAGCACCGACACGAGCTCCTCCGCCAGCGGCTCGGCGTTGCTGACTACAATCACGAACCGGTCGACGCTGCGGCTAAGCAGGAACAGACCTGACTTCTGTTCCTCAAATGTCTTCTGCAACCGCAACAACGAACTCCGGATCGGTGCCTCCTGCGCAGAAATTACCTCGCCTGCGAGCCCATCATCCGCCGACAGCCTCTCCATGATCACGTGCCCATCGCTTAATAACCGATCGACCACATCCTCCAACATGATGACGTCATCCTCCCACCGCCTGACGACCATGTCCACGTCCTTGCCGAAAGACTCCAGCAGCAACGGCGTCGCGTTGTCCCCTCCGACATCTTCGGCGTTGTCTCCCGGTTCTGATAAGACGGCCGACCAACCCTCCCCGCTCTCCAATCGAGACAAAGTCTCAGACAAGCTGTGATTACGGATCGCGAGGCCTTTCTTCAACCAGCCAAGAATCTCCTCGCGCGCCTTCAGCTGCATCCTGACGTGTCCGCTCATCTTAACGACTGAACTCTGTACATTCTGCAAATCTTTAAAACGAGCTTCCGCGAGGCGAGCGATGCTATCGCGGTTATTGTTGGCCAAAATGTCGCCCCTCGCAGCCTCTAGTTTAGCAACCGTTGCATTTGCCGACGCAAGGGACATGTCATGTGCACCAAACGCACCGAGCCGCTCGGAGCAATGACGATAGTATGTGGCCACTTTGCTTTCAAACTGCTTTCCGTTGATCGAGTTGATGAGCATACCGGCTTCGACCTTGGCGGCCTTGTCGATCGCCCCGACCGCTTTGTCAATCACCTCAAACAATTCAGCGGCGTCGCTTGCTAGTCGGAAGAATCTGACACGCAGAGATTAAGACCCAGGGAAGCACCGGCTACAAAAAATGTAAGAAAGGCCTACCGATCCGCAGCGGTCTTCCGCTCTCTCAAGGCATTCACGTCCTCCGTGCAAGCTTCCAGAGCCACAAACACCGTCTCATACAGCGCAGACAGATAAACCGTGATCCCGTCCACCTCCTTCGAGCTCATCGTCGCTAACGGGTGCCTACAGAGCTCATCGATAGAGGGTAGGATCAAAGCGATGTCCCTCCTCGATCCTGCGACCTTGCTTTCCCTCTCGGCGACAATCTCCTCCAACGCCTCAATGGTCAACGTATCCCCAGCCGCTATTGCCTGCTTGCATTCCGCGGTCACGCGGAGGTGCTCGACCATCCGACTCTGCAGCTCGACAGCGCGCTCGCACAAGGGCAGCGCGGCCCGCACAACCTCGTCAATCGCCTGCGCGCGAAGCCTGATCTGCGTCGATCGGCTCTTGACGCGGTCGACGACGAAATCGTCCGCGGCGCCGGACGATGCTATCAGCGTCGGCGACGTGAACACGGCGCTTTGCTGCGATCGCTTCGGGATCTTCATCCAATCCCTTAGAATCCTCACGATTTTCTCCGTAACCTCCTCAGACCTCTCCAGCTTCGGCACGAACGCCAACAACCTATCGCTCAACACCCGATACTTCCCACTCAGAAACTCCGGCGCGTACTCTACGACCTCCGCCTCAACCTCCACCCTCATCTCCTCCACCTCCTTCTCCATCTCCACAAACCCGCTCATTTCCAACCTCGTCAGAACGACATCAACGCACACCCTCGCCAACCGCTCCGCCGTCTCCTCTAGCCCCTCGCCGACGCTACGATCGGCAACACTTTAACCTTGACATCCCTCACCCTCCCGACAAGCCAAACAACCGTCGCGACCACCTCCCCAGCCACATCCTCC
>JADGJL010000620.1:0-17107 GCA_027600665.1 Irineochytrium annulatum
CACAGGGCCGGTCGACATACCCGGCTGCGCCGGCGGCGGGTTGGACGTGTAGGAAAGGGGCAGATTCGCCGAGAACGTGGGGGACGGGGGGGCGGGTACGTCGGTAGGGGATCGGGATGATGGGGAGTCGGTCGAGGCGCGAGGGTAGAGGGTGTCAGAGGGCGGGACGAGAGACGGGCTGTTGGACCGTTTCGTGGATCTACGGATGATACGGTCAAACCAGTTACATGCTTACAGACGACAAAACTTACGGTTCGAGGTTCACGGTAATATCGCGGAGAAGACCCTTCATTTTGCTCTTGTTCTTTTTTGCGGACGCGACCATGATGATATTATCCGTCTCTGGAACGTCGGTGGAGTTCTTGCCGTCGAGAACATCGAGAAGATCCTCAACCTTCACCGCAGCCGACGGAGCCTCCGATTTCTAGGCATCGCAATTAGGTTCAAGAACCGCTCCTTGACAAAGTTGCTCTTAACTTACAATAGATGTAGATTTGACGGAGGTGGAAACCTTGGGATCCTTGCCCCCCGCGGTTGGCGCCAGCATCCCATCGACCGTCGTCACGTTCGCGGGCGGAACCACCGCCCCCGCCGCCGTCGTCCCCACAGCCCTCCCAAGGCCGCCCTTCGGCGCCCATGAGCCCCTCCTCTCCAAACCCGAGCTCGCAAGGGCGATAGCCTCCCTCAGCTCCCGCTCCTCCTCCCCAGGTACATACACCCTCCCCAGTTTGGCGACCGCGGACTCGCCCGCCCGCGCAACCTCGGACGACGACATCAGGCTCGCTACAATCGACGGCATATCCATCAGGAGCGGCGACGACACGCGCGCGAGGGCAGTCCGCTCCTCGATCGTCAGGTCGGCCTCTAGCGACTGGAGAGTTTTCGGAAGGAGCTCTTCAAGGGCTTCGTCGAACGCGATGGGATCGGTGACAAGGGTTGGGTCGGAGGGGGTATAGATCGTTGTGAGGTTCGAGGACCATTGACCGGATGCCGTCCGCTCCTGGCGAAGGTGGGCAATCCGGTTCAGGAGGTCCGGGAGGGAGTACGTTGCTGCGATATGGGACATGAACTCGACCGTGAGCGTCCCAACGGCCCGCTGGTGCGAACCCGATGCGATCTCTCCACTAATCATGGCAGACTGCGTCCATCGCGTTAGTACGAATGCCTTCGATATGAAGCAGTACCTGAAGCCTGAATATAATAGGAACAATAGAGCAAAGCTCATCCGCAAAGTATCTCCGAATCAACATTGCGAACAAAGTCCCAACCAAAAAATAGTCGGCGGGGCCGTTCCACTCTGCGAGAGCGTACCGATACAGTGAGGTATGCAGTAACGCCAAGAATTCGGCGGGCGACACCCCGCCTGATGAATTTGCCGAGGAAGCGGTCTTCATCGTCAGGAACGTGACAAGAGGGCTTGTCGCTCCCTCCAGAATTTCAAGGCAGAGTAGGTGGTGAAGGAATCTACCGGTCTCGATCCGGACCGACTGCGTCTCGTCCTCGAGAAGCACCACAACGGGGACCAGCAGCGGCGTAGCAACCGGATGCCGAGAGACCACCGATGACCGCCTCGACGTGGTGGAACCCGACTTGATGCTCTCGTATCTCGTCACCAAGGCCCTCGACAAGCACTGAAGTAGCCCCCTCCTAATCTCGTCCACGCTGCCCCCCTCCACAGACGGCGGTCTCGGCGCACCACCGCCGGCCTCGGGTAGCCGTAGGCGGTTGACAACGTACGAGATGATGTCGTTGAGCTGCTCCGGGTACTCCAAGTTGATGGCCAGCGCGCCGATGCACTCCACCAGAGCAAGCTGGAACTGCGCCGCGTTTTCCTGAGCCGACGATGTCGTCTGCCCGTCGACAAACCCGCTCGCGACCACGGACCGCTGGAACTGAGTCACGAGCGTGCTGAGAAGCTCCATGACGGCGATACCGACCGTACTGCCGCCAGTGACGATGAGGAGGCGGAGCGTGAGAACGAGCGTGGTTTTAACGTGAGGCTCCTTCGTGAAGGTCTCATCGTTGTTGAGGCGATCGAGGAGGACGGAGAGAATGACGTATCGATGCTGAGGCTGGACCCCGCCCGCGATGATCCGAATAACGGCAGTGATCAGGTCCGGGGCCGTGGACCACTCGCGATTGTCGTCGAAGAAGGAGAGAACGCGGTTGAGAAAGAGTCGGAGAGTGGCGGTGTTGGTTCTGGAAACAAGTTCCTGCAGCGAGGCTTCCGCGGAATTCTCGAGCTCAACCTCGGTAAAAAGGTCGTCGGTGATGGAGGTTCGCTTTGGCAGTGCTGTTTCTTCCTTCTCCTCGTCCGAACTGGCGCGGATCTTGCCCCGACGCACATCCTTATTTTTGATGTTCGTTAAAATAGCCGGGATGATCTTCGACACGTAGGATTCGAGTAAAGGGTTCATCAAGAACGTTTCGCTCGAGACAATCGCTTTAATGGCCTTCAAACCGGATAAATGCATCCTAAGGAGCGAAATATAAGAGATTGCGCAAGGCGACGGGTTAACGTACTTATGCTGCATCAAGCTGTCGTCTGTTTCGTACGTGGAGAAGTCACAAAATCGAACGACAAGCTTGGAGTACAAATCGGAAAACTCCTTATCGACAATAAAATCATGACTATGGACAGCGCTGAACTTCACGAACTGTTCCATACAAGATTAGGAAATAAACTGATTGCAGAAGCGAGGGAAGGCACATATAACAAAGGCACGGCAATGAGTTAACACTTACAGTTGTGGTAGCCTGCAAGAACAGGTCTGGTTCAGGAGAACCCATAACCTCATCCACAATCCTCAACAGGCTCTTCGAGATGATATTGATATGAACAGTGCAGTTGTCGATCAAGGCATTTAATATGTCCAACGTAACGGTGGTGAACCTTCAACAAAGTCAGCACATAATTCGACATGAATAACCTAATTAACACAACGCACCCGCTTCGATTCTTCCTCATGTCCACCCTAAGCTTCTTCTCCAAATACAGGCCGACCTTCTCCAGCTTCTGCGGCTTTGAAGATGCATAGAAGACCAGGAGCGAGAGGGCACTGCCGCGGGGGCCCGTCTCGCCGGGTTCCGACGGGTACACGTTGTTGACCAGGGTGACATGGTTGTAAAAGCGGCCGCAGCACACCGCGGACATCGCTCCTGCTCAGAAGCCGCCGTTGTTCAGACGGTGGTGGCGGAGAGGCGGACGTCGACAGGGCCAGCGGATCCTCAGAGAGGGCCGGTTAGGAGGAGGCAGCAGGTCCCCTTACGATGGCAACTGAACCGACGGCGATCGTGAGGCCGTCGAGCGATACAGCCAGTCCTCCCCGAGCGAGCAACACAAAGGGATGGTGATGCAAAGCCCGAAAACTTGCACTTAAACGTGTTGCAGGTTAATAACATAATAACATCAGAAGATTAAGGTCATAAAATGGCCTTGGAGCAATTTAATTAGGGGGAATTTTTTTTTTTTTTTTTGGTGTTTTTCTCCGGTGGACAAGGTGAGGATAATGTTTGCCGTAGAACTTCAGCTGCTGGCTGGGTCCCAGATGACCTCCGAGCGCTCCTTTGGGCCCTCACATCACGCTCTGCCGCCCTCTGGTCTCTTGTCCTCCGGCCGCGTCTTCCAGCGGGTCTCTGGAGTTAGCGGCATCCCGCTCCACGTTCAGGCTCCATGATCTTCCATCGGTGCTAAGTCATTCGGGCATCCATGGCATTCGAACGGCTGAGGGCGACGACGATCAGACATGCAAGGGTGAGGAGACGGGTAGATGATGATAGGCGCGATCAGGCAGTGACATGCGAGACCGAATGCGTGAGCGACCAACATGGAGCGGTCATCGACGATTCAACGATCGAGTGGTCTGTTCTGGCCACTCGCGACAACTGGGTATGATGACGAGAGCATGCAATGATTGCTCCTGCTTTGGGTTCATCCCAACAACTCCGACCAGCAGCTCAAGAACGTGCATCGCCTCCGCCCATTAGTCGCCATCTTTATTTCCGGACCCCGCGCTCGTGGAGCTGACAGAATCCGCGCCCTGGAGCCGTTCAGACGTCAACGTTAGGAGCCTGAGCCTCCAGACATCATCCGGGCGGCATCGGTTCGCCACCGGGAGCCACGCGACGCCACATCTACAGCAGTAGGCTGGCAACAAGATCCAATCGGCTTGATCAACCCCAGGCCTGAAGTAAGGCCGGATCCTACGGTCACGCAGTCAGCAGCGGTCTGAGCCACGCCACAACATGGCGCCGAGGAAAAGGTCCGGCGGCGGTATGTTGTCCCACATCTCACCCGTGCTCATCCTTCAACCCAGACGCCGGCCGATCGCAGCAGCAGCCTCAGGTGCAGCCGCGCTCGCGAAGCCGGCACTCCCCACGATCGAAGCCGGAGCCTTTGTCGCCCGTGTCGCCGTCGCTGCTGGCCCTCCCACCACCGCTTCTCCTCGACCCCGCAGAGCTCGATGACGCTCCAAGCAAGCCCGGTCGCGGGTTTAGGTCGCGATCGTTGACGCGGAAAGAGTCGGGAGCGAAGGGGTTAGTCCTACCACCGTCACCGACGCTCGAGCCGCTTCCACCGCCTGCCTTGGGCACGCCGACACCGGCTCCGGCGTCATTGCGGGGCACGCGAGACGTGTTCAGGCCTCATGTCCGCCCCGGCGGTCACATCCTAGACCTCGCGCCTTACGAGATCTGGGAGATGATCGTGGGCCTCCTCGGACCAGCGGACGCGTTTGTCCTCCGGGGGCTGTGCTCGACAATGCGCGGGGCGTTTAGGGCCGACCTAACGGAGCGTGCAATGGCGGGGGAGATTTTGGTTCAGCTGAGAGCCTTCGCTGTTGATGCCTTTTTGGCCGGAATGGAAGTGGGCGGTGCGGGCGTCGGTGTCGAGGGTTCAGGTGGGGCGGAGGTGGGAGCGAGGCTGTCGGTGGCGAGCTCAGGGGAGACGGCGATGTCATCGTCGCCTTCCCTTGCGCCACACGGCGGTTGGTTCACCGCGCGGCCGCCCGCGTCGCCGCGGTTCCGTCCATCGGTGTACGGCAACGGTAGCGGCGGGACCGTCTTCTCGTCCTCGTCTTGCTCGACCACCACGTTCGTGGACCCTGGCGACCCCGTCCGCCTGCACCACCACATCGACGCCTTCCTCATCCGCGCGCTCGGCGCCGAGCCCGATCGCCACACGGATGACTTCACGGAGTGGGCTGGGTACGACCCTTCGTTGACGGGCCTGGCCATGGCCGAGCGGCGGGACGAGTGGCTGCGAAAGGGCGGTGGGAGCAGGGGTCGCAGCAGGAGCAGGAGGCATGTAGAGTGGGAAGCGGCCATGGTCGCAATGTCCGGGGAGATCAAAGCGCTGCTGTGCAGGGTGTGGGCCATATCGGGCAAGTTGTACCCGTTCTCGAAGGCCGAGAATGGGGTCTGGAAGGAAAGGAAGCGCGCCAGGCTGGTGAAGGAGAAGGCTGCGGCCGAACGCGAAAAGGTTAGAGGGGCCGAGAAGGGGAAGAGGTGCGGGACGGGGGATCAGAGCAGCAGGGAGGCTGGTGGAAAGCAGGAGGCCGAGGATGAGAAGACGTGGGAGAAGACTCCCAGGAAGCCAAGAAGGCCCAATCGTTCAGGGTCGCCGGACTTCCACCGGTCTATTCTCGCTGATCACAGGACGATTGACTATTATGTAGCGAACTTGGGCGGTCAATTAGTCAAACCCATGTTAGGGGAGGGGCGGCTGAGTCAGGCGACATTAACGGAAATGGACGGTCTTTTGGTCGCCCCCGTATCACCGTCGACTGGCTTTACACCCTTTACATCAGCATCAGTTCCGGACCTATCGACAGTGCACATTGATTTGGCGGCGGCCGGAAACGAAGCTTCCCTGTCGTCCTCGCCAGCGCCCACCACCGCCGTTCTGCCAGGCTCACAGCGGGAAGTGTGCAGGGCCTGCCTTTCCCTTTTCACTGAGGACGGCGGCTGTCGCGTGCTTCGGTTTCCGCCATCCCTCGATGCAGAATCAAGGAAAAGTCTACACATGGCCGCCCAGCGGTTGGGGTTGAGGACCTGTTCGTTTGGGGATGGGACGAAGCGGTTCATGGTGGCGGTCAAGAAGGGAGTGACGATTTTTAGGGATTAGATATACGCGAATGTTATCGCTGATGCTTCTCCTTGTTATGGTAATCGTCTTTCTCTTCGCCTGTTGCCCCCGTGTGTGATTTCCTGTTGGCGCTTGCCCGTGACTACCTCCTGAACAATCTGCTTTTGCCTGGGCGCATCTTTGCAGTTGCGACATGAACCATTTTTCTTGTTTGCCCGCCTTAATGCTGCGAAAAACTGAACAAAATATTCATCTGCTGCATCAATCCTTCTTTCAATCCTCGCGATTGATATCTTTTAAAGATATAATTATTTGTATTTGTATTTTTAGTTTGAACGGTCGATGGAAGGTTTGGGTCGAGCATTGCTTTTACAGCTTTTTCCCTCATATTTTCTCACAGCGGAGAGATGATAGTCGCATATTTATAATATTGTACCAGTCATGTTGGAGAGAACCGCCGCCAGGGAGAAAAGTAGTGCCTAAGTGAAGGTAGGGAAACATTAAGGTACGAGTTTGGCCAATAGCCGCCCGAATAGAAGAGAGTATTGTATAGTAATAAATCACATCAAAGATATCTATGAGAAGCCCGCCCCGGGATATCTTATTCACAATGAGCGGGACCTATACACTCGAAAAAGTCCAAATGTACCAAAAAGTAAAAAAAAAAAAGGGATTCAAAAGCGAAAGTATGACATCTCAAGTATTCCTCCAACTCCCCCGATCGGCTCCGACCACCCCCGGCGACCTCATCGAGCCGCTCTCCCACTCCAGGGCGGCGTCCCACGCCCTCCCCGTGCCAAGCGACCCGGCGCGGTCACGTGACGCGCCGCCGCCACCGCCGCCTAGCTGCGTCAGCGCCGGCGAGGGCGGCGACATGATCGAGTTCCCCGACAGCGTTGAGAACGATGAGCCGTGAGATCGGATGGTGCTGCCGCGTGGGAGGGACGACACCGAGTACACCTCCGGCGGTGATGGTGTCTGGGCTGAAGGAAGAGGCCCAGGGTCTCGAAGCTTACGGACGAGCGCGAAGGAGAGGGTGATGAAGACGGCGAGGGAGAAGAGGGTCGGGGAGCTGTCGTTTTACAAGGCGTTAGCGGGTGAAGGAATCGATAGGGGTGACAGAGAAGGTACGTACCACCAGTTAAAGAGCAGGACGAGGAAGACGAGGTAGTCCGGCTGCACGCTTCCGTTAAGCGAGACCTGGAAGCCGCAGAAAATAACCTCGAAGACAAGGAAGGCGCCCTGGCAGATGACAGCCCAGCCGAGCGTCGCGATCGCCGACTCGAGGTTCTGGAGTTGCTCCGGGTTCGAGTTCTAATACACACCACCGCGCGCGATGAGTCGCCATGAAAAGAAACAGAACTTGCAGGGGAAAGTTACTCACCACCGTTCCAGGTGTTCTAAACGACATCGCCTTCCCCGTGACCCTTATCTCCATCTGCTCCAGCGCTTTCAGCTCCCTCGCGTACCTCCTCAGCTTGCCCCTGCCCCACATGACAAACACGATGATGACGGCGAACGCGCCGATAAACAGGACGCTCGTGAAGATCATGACAAGGTTGAACACCTTAACGGTGTCGGTCATCCCAAGGCGAGAGCGCTCGGACAGAACGCCTTGAAAGATTGTTACGAGCGTGAGGAGCGTGAGGTACGGCAAGAAAACGCGCCGCATGAGTGTGCGAACGCGGGACGTCGGGTTGTTGGAGGCCGTGGTGGCGAGGAGAGAGTCCATGTGGAGGACGATGGCAGAGATGACGATCGTGTTGCGGACGGACATGAGGCAGCTATTGAGAGGAAGGTGTTATGTCAGTCAGCGATAACTTCCAACCGCACGCGCAGTGGCATCTGCATTGTACATACTAGAACGTGATAGAGTCTGTGTTGCGAAAAGAGCTCAGCGTGAGCGCGACGGCGCCCAAGAACGTGTCGACGGTTAGCAGCGCGATGAACCACTCGAACACGGTCAAGCATCGCCAGACCGCCCGGCACGTCCGTCGCACCCCGCTCTCCCTCTCGTCCCCGCCACCGCCAAACACGACGGCGACAGCATCCGCCTTGCGTCTCCGTCTTCTTCGCAGCGTGACCTCTGTGACTATCAGCGCCAGGCCAAGCGCGAACGTGGCCCAGGACGCTAGCGCGAGGGCTCTCCCGAACTCTGTGAAGCCGGGTCGGACGGCGCCGCAGTCGATGATGCGGGCGTAGAAGCAGTCGCTCTTCGTCGTCGAGTTCATCTTGTGTTGGTGAGAGACGGGGGAGGCCAGACCAGGCGTCGAAAGCCAGCCGTCAAGTGGTGTTGATTCTAATTCGACACGACGCACGGGGTTGAACGGACCAACGCGTTCGGCACACACTTTGCACACCGAAACGTGAATCCAGCCCACGGCTTTCCGGCGTTAGCTGCGTTGGTGCATCGCCCAACGACGCCGAAGATATTCATCCTCTTCTTTTTTTTTTTATTTTATTTTTGAAAGCTTCATCACTTAAGTCGTGCATATTTTCTTTTCTTCATTTTTTTATTTTCATTTGTATTTTTGGTTTGGAGCCAAATCGCTTTTACGGATTCATCTTTCATTGAAAATGTGAACCATGGTTGTTCAACACATACATTAGTGACTGCTATTTTATGCCTGTTCAGCGCACGTTGTAGCAATAATAATATTGATTGCATAAGTTCGTCGCGACGCTGACGTGGATGCATTGAAATTGCCTGCTAATGTAGTTGGATATGGTTTAACCACAGGGAAAAGATTCTTGTTACATGTTGGACATGTTGAAAGGGGTCGGAAGTGCGATTGGTAACAACCCTTTCATCTCACAAGCCACCCAGAGCTGGTGTGGTCACCACGAAGGACCTATCGCGGGGTCAACACCGAGTGCTCGCTCTTCTGACGGAAGATGGATTGTGCTTGAACGAGAACCCGCCTCGTTCTACCAATGCACATTTGCAAGCAAAACGATGGAGAGCACCTTTTCCTTCCAACGACGTTTGTGCATATGACATCCGGAGGATCTGGACATTGCGGGGTATGAGGCTTTGACCTTGGTGAGTAGGGCAGATTTGTATGCATGTCACTTCTGTGGTACTGAAGCGCAGGTTATATCGGGCAATCCAATACGAGCACAAAAGTAAGATTCAGATGCTGTAATCATCCACCACAGTGTCTGCTTCCCTTTTTTGTTCTGATGATCTCCCGATTACAAGGAGTGTGCTCTTGAGGTACTTGCTTTTACATCTCAGGGTCACATTGTGTTGAGCATGCCGCTTGAGAAGGCCTTGCGCCACAGCACCTTCGTCCGGCTACTTGCGTTGCCGAACGAAACTACTTCATTCGTCAAGTCTTGATCCGCCGAGGAAGGGCCCCCGCTTCGATTGTCACTACTCGGCAACCATCTTTCAGCGCGAGATATCAGCTGCTCCCTATCACTGAACAGTGAAGGTCTTCATTTCTTTTCACCGATCTTCTTCCACAGTTTACACCGTTGTTATATGCACTGATCGTCATCTGTTTGCGCCAGCTTGGTCCCTCAAGCGAGATATGCGTCCACGCCCGGAGTTGTTTCTTTATAACCCCTTTTTTCTCAACGCGTAGAGTATTATTTCCACTCGAGATCAACATGACATTTTAATTATATATCCCACTCTGTTTCCAGATTTGACAGCGGCCCTTAGCCTGCGAATGCTGTAAAATTTCCCTAGCATTTGACATTCCCATCGCACAAGGGAAGAGGGGGCCGAACGAGATCCATACCATACCCACACCTCGCCCGACGCCTCGACCTCCGCCGACGTCGTCCGCTGAGGTTCATTCCCCGAAGACGACCCCGCTGCCATGTCTACAACGGGAGGTGCCGCGGGGACCGGCCGCGGCCAGTCGGACACCTCGGCCAACGGCAATGCTTCCGGGGTGACCCCTCCACTCCACCCGCATGCCTACCCGAGCAACATTGCCTACATGAATATCCAGCAGGGCATCGCGACGGCGAACGCGGGCCAGATGCCGCCAGGCCCTCCTTACGGCTACTTTATGCCAATCGATCAACAACACCAACTCCTCCACCAGCAGCAGCAAGCCCAGCAGGCTCAACAGCAGCAGCAGCTAAATAATCAGAACAGCCACCAGCGGAGAACGAGCATGCCGTTCGGGGGGGACCCGACGACCGCCCAATCTATGTCCGCCGCGGCAGCACAGGTCGCGGCCGCGGCCTCGGCGGCCCACTTCTACGACCCAGCGCACCTTTTAAATCAGCAGAGCTCGCTATTGCGCCAAGCATACCCACCTGCCTCCGCGGTCCCCAGCGGCTCGGGATCAGCCGGCGTCAGCCCGGTCATGATGGCCTATCCGCAATTCAACCCCGCGAACAACACCACCCAGCGGGGCCCTTCACCCGTTCAGCCACTTGGGATAAGCCTCCAGGCACTTAACAACAACATGCGAAAGTACCGCCCTTTCCCCATGAACAACAATCAACCACCCCAGATGGGATCTCATTTTCACCCGCCCACCACTGCCGCGCTCGCGCAGCTCCAGCAGCACGCTGGTGGCGCGGGCGGGATCGCCGCCTTGACTGGTGCGTCCGCCGCCGCGGCCGCCGTCACCGCCTCCCAGCTGCCCATGACGAGCATGGTCAGCCAGGCGCCGTGGAAGTGCGAGAAGCACGCATCCTCGAAGCCGCACCACGGGTTCCTCTCCTACCGTCCCTTGACGGATTCCCGCCTCGCGTCCGCGATCCTGAACGCGTACGAGAGCCTCTGCAGGCACGGCCTGATCGCTGGCGCGCATCACGGCGGTCCCGGTGGCGCGCCCGTGGTCTCGGCGGACGGGAGGAGGAGGACGGGCAAAGGCGTGCCGGGGGCCACGGATGGGAGGGAGATGTACGCGGACTTTGCGTGTTATGGGAGCGAGGATCCGAGGAGCAGCTCGTATGTGACGCCAACGGGGTATATGGGGATGATGGTGAGCGGGGCGCAGCAGACGGCGACGGCGCTGACGCAGGGCTTGAGGAGGAGCCAGTGGATTGTGTATATTGTGTCGGAGGCGAGTCTGGATGTGATGGTGGCGAGGACGGGGAGGGGGGTGAGTTTATTCATCTTTAGTCTTTCTACCGTTATTTATATTTCCGTTTCTTTCTTATTCTCTTCTATATTTGGTCCGTCACTCATTTTTGTTGGATAACTAGATGGCCGACCCGCACTTAGCCGAAATGGAGGAAGGGCTTCAGCTAGAGCGTCGCGGCTTGACTACGATTCTGCCCATCTTTATCGGCCGGAGTAACCCGGACGGATCGCGTTCCCGTTTCTCGCAGTCTTACCGAGAACGTGCTCAGTATGGCATTTCGGCGAAAGTGAAATCCGTTTTGGCATCTCTGTTCTCGGCAAAGCACTCGGTGAGATTCGCCGGGTCGGTGGAAAACATGGCGTTGGAGATTTTGAGGCATATCGATCCAGAGGCATACTCATGTGAGTAAATTGCGCCCTTTCATTCTTGTAATCAGTATATTGTTAACGTGATCACCATTAGATCTAACCAATTTCCCGCCGCCTCAAATGACCCCGTATCTATCGTCAACACATGTCATCCGGCCCGTCGAGTTTCAAAAGCTGTCGGAGAGCATCAAAATTTGGGGATATGGCGTGATTGCCGGAGGTCCGAACGTCGGGAAGACCTTGTTGGCGTCCCAGTATGCGCTCGCACATCGTGCAAAGTATAGCCACGTACTTTGGATATCCTGCAAGAGCCAGGATGACGTTGTGGATTCCTTCGCTCTGCTAGTGCGGGAACTCTGCCCGGAGGTGGCCGCCGGCGCGACAACGAATACCCCATTTCTCTCTATCCTTGATGAGCTCGAGCGGCCCGTCCTCCAGTGGCTCCAGAGCAGCAGCACGTACCTTCTCATTCTCGACGGTCCCCGCGACAAATCCTTCCTCCGCTCCATCTTTCACGACATTAAGAACTTTCACGGCAACCTGATCATCATCTCGGAGGACCCAACGATCGCGGACGCTCTCAACCTGAAGAAGGTCTCGAGCACGATGGAGGACCCGTCGACGCGGGTCGTCTTTCTTAGGGATTGGGGAAAAGCCGAGAGCCGCGCTATGCTGGGTTACTACTCGACGCAGGAAATTGACGTCCAGCGAAGCATCGATTGGCTGGCGAAGCGGATCAAAAATTCGTTGCCGTGCGCGCTCACGCTGGCGTACATGGCGAGCGAGAACGTTACGGTGGGGGAGGTTATGAGGCGCGTGCAGAAGGTCGAAGAGATGATGGAGGAGCCCGACGAGAATGGCGTGAGGGGACAGGCACCGTCGTACCTCAACATCATCTTCCACCTGGCAATATCGACGCTGGTTAACGGTGGCAGCGCGGGGAGTTGCGCCATGGCGATCCTTGACGTTGTGGCCTTCACGTCGCCACAGCATGCGGTGCCCATCGTGCCGTTCGCGACTGCGGCAGTTTTCGGGGGTGATCCGGATCTGTACCATCGTGCGCTGCAGCTCCTCGAGGACAAGAACCTGGTCCAGAGGCAGACGTCATTTTTAGGACCGTCCCTCACGTGCCACACGACTGTGAGGAAGTTGGTGCGGGCGAGGGACCTGAGCAGATCTATCAGAGCGTCGATAGGATCCAGTGGCGGCAGGGCCAGCGGTCACGGCGCGGACGCGGCTGGGGCGATGGTTACTGTGGACACCGCCGACGACCGGGATCCATTAGATAAGCTCGCCGAGCTTCTCTCGGTGGGGTACGAGGCCATCGACTCCGGGCCCTCGCTTCAGCCCGGATCAAAGCAGGACGTGTCGTACCGCCATATGATGCTTGACCACATCCTCGACGGCTGCCTCTCGATCCGCGTCGCCCTCCGCGACAACGCCGGTACGCTCGACGCCGACTCCAAGGGCTGGCGAATGCTCGACGCCGCGCTCCACGAGCTCGCCCTCCGCACCGTCGCGTCCGGTCAGCGCCAGCACGGCGACATGGCGCTCGACCTCCTCCTCACGCTCCAGTCCCACGTGCACGGCACGCGCGCGCACGAGAGCGTCGCCAACACGTTGGACACCATGGCTTGGCGCTCGACAGAGCTGGGCGACCCGGAGCGAGCGAGGGAGCTGCACGAGCAGTGCCTGACAGCGTGCGCGGGACACTACGGGACCAGGGACCACGTGTCGGTCGCGAGGCAGTTTGCGAGCTTGGCGGCGCTTGCGAGGGGGGACAGGGATTTGGCCAACTCGAGAGCATACAGCGAGGCCGCGCTCGCGACGTTTGCGCGGGTGCATGGGACGTGGGAGCATATGGATGTCGTCAACACGTTGGGCATCTTAGCGGCCGTGTCGAGGGAGGACGGGGACACGGACGCGGCGAGGCGGTACCTGCTGAGGGTGGTTGAGATTCTGGACGGGATGTTTGGGGAGGAGCTGATGAAGGATACGGGGGGCGTGACGGTTGGAGGTGTCGACAGTGCGTTCACGAGCACTGGCGTACATGTGAACGGGGGCGGGTTATGGAAGGGCAATGATGGGGCCATGATGACGGCGAGGAAGGTTAGGGTGAAAGTGAACGCGGCGTTGGAGGAGTTAGAGGCGCAGAGGGAAGCTAAGGTCATTCTCGATCTGGCGCGGCGTAGGGTCAGGCGGAAGAATGCCACCGTTAAGGTAATTGCTTTGTTTGGTGATAAGATTGCTGATGTGTTTCTTCAGCCAATTATCCCTCCACCTCCTGTTGTCGTCGTGACATCTGTCGACGAAGCGACTGATATGGCGGTAGATAACGTCTATGGTGGTTCAAAAGAGATATCAACCACTCCAATGGGTTCACCGCCGAGACGTTTCCATCCACTGTCGACCGCGCCGTCACCGATGATCACGGTACACGAAGGCAGAGTCTCGGCCATTCCGGATGAAATGGATGAGGAGAATTGGAATGAGGAGGAGGAGGAGATCTGGGATGAAGATGACGTCTTTTCTTTAAAGGTGGGGATTTTACCATTGTTGGTCGGTGCGAGAGAAAAAAGTATTAAAGGTCCTTTACAGCAAATGGATGCGATAGATACTTCTCGGAATTCCTCGCCGCGGGGTCGTTCCCGGAAGAAGCCGCGGGCGCGGGACCCCGCCGTCCCGCCGCGTCCGCGGAACTCGTTTATCCTCTACCGCATCGACAAGCAGCACGAAATCTTCGAGGAGCGGAAGCGCGTCGCGCAGGCCTCAAGGCTCGGCGGCGGCGGAAGCGGGAAGGAGTCCTCCCTCTCGGATAACCTCGCTGCTGCTGCCTCAGCCAACCCGCTCGCGAGCCAAATACTTGGCAACGAGAACGGCGCCGACTACGCGGACCTTGGCAAGCTAATCGGCGAGATGTGGCGGCGCGAGAGCCCCGAGGTGAAAGCTCTCTACCAGAAGCGCGCAGAGGAGGGCCGGATCGAGCACAAGCGCGTTCACCCGAACTATAAGTACAACATGTCGAGGTCCAATAGCGTCGGGCCCGACGGGCCGGACTCTAGGCCCGGCAGTGCACTCGCGTCCGCCAAGACGTCTCCGAGGCCGAAAAAGAAGAAGGTTAAACTCGAGAACGGTGAGGAGGTGTCGGCGCCGCCATCGCGCGTCCTGACCCCGATGCCGATGCTAGGCGGATTTCCGGTGGAAGCGGATAGGCATGCGGAAGCTGACGGGGCTTTGGAGGAAGTTGGTGACATGGAGGATACGCCGACAGCGGCCGCCTTAGTTCTCGGGCTGGGATCGTTGAGACCACCGGCAGGTGCGACCTGGGCGGTCGCGTACCAGCCGGGTCAGCCGGGTGTGTCGATTTTGGGCAAGGGGCCTGGTGAAACGGAGTGGAAGAGTGTACGGTTAGCGAGGGCGTTGGTGGATGGGGTGGAGGCGCGCGAGGAAGGCGAGGGCGGAGAGGACGAGGAGGGAATTGCTGGGGATGAGGATGCCGAGGACGGCGGCGATAAGGGCCCGCCGCCGCCACCCGGGTCGTCGGGGGCTGGCGGCGGGTCCAACGGCGAGGGTGGAAGTGGGGGCGGGAAGTCGGATTTCGGGGCCGATGATAGGATGGATGAGGATGGGGATGGCGGTCACGATGAAGGTGGCGGGAGCTCGAAACCGACGAATGGAGGCGTCGTGGATGGAGCTGGGATGGCGCACTTTGCCGCGGGACGGGTGCCTGATGTCTGCAGTCCGCCCACTTCACCTAAGAAACGGTCCTTTATTTCGCCCGTTAAGTCATCACCACGGCGTCTAACAACGACGAAGATGATTGATGGGAGTGCGACGAAGGTTGCTGCTAAATCGCTGATGATGTCGCCGATGTCACCTGAGAAGGCTCACCAGCACGCATTGTAAAGGTTTTGATGCTGGATGGGAGAAGTGGAGGTCGGGTTATTCGCGTTTACTTCCAAGGATGCCTTAGCCACTTCGCTCATCTTGTTCATTGATGCTGTTCTCCTAGATAATGTCTCTTCTCTTCATAATGCTCTGCTTATTTATGGTTTATTTTGCTTATTTTTTTTTATCCATATTCCCCGGGAAGATTTACATTTTTGCGCATACCAGTAAAGTGCAATTACATCACATGGTTCATTTGTTCTCTATCTGACTTCCTTTAAATTTGGTCGCAGTAAAAGCCGAAAGTGTACAAATTGGGATGTACTCGTGGCCAGATTAAGCGAAAATGCGGTCTCGCCCAGCCAGAAACCTAGTCCCCACTTCAAGTCTATTCTACCCATACGACGCTCATTTGCCCCTCAACACCGACGCCAAGGCCTTGTAACAGAACAGGAGCTGTTCTGGCCGGTCGAGCATTCTTAGACGCTGCAGTCTGAGAAGTTTAGAAGCTCGGTTGCATTCAGGACGGGCTCACCTCATGCACCAGAACAGCTCATGCACCACATCCGTCACCCCGACTCGCCGACCGAAACGCTCGACATCATTTCTTAACGCGGTCCTCAACCCATGCATAAGAATAAACGTCCCCGACCGCCCGCACCCGGCGCTGCAGTGTACCACCATAGGTGCAGGTTTTACTTCACAAACATCCTTGGGGGCCACGGCGGCCGCTCCCCGTGAAACCTCGCCTCCCACCACGATCGCCATCAGCTCGTTAAACTGTTCCAAATCCGGCGCTTTTCCGTCGCCCCAGGAAGTGTAATGCAGCTGCCTTACCACCCGCGGCGGGTCCGATGGCGGCAGGAAAGCACCGGGCGGTGGGGGTGTGATTGCACTCGCAACCGAGAGACTAAAAATCCTTTCGCGAATAGTCGTCTGCTCGATCTGGGCGTCGCGCGTGCACTCCACCGTCAGGGCCGTTTTTGCGGAGGGAAGCGGGTAGTTGACCGACTGCGAGGCGTCGGGCCAGTAGTGAGCGCATTTTTGCTGCAATGGGACACGTTAAGATGGGGCCAACGGACAAAACGTCGTTGATAACGATGCAGACGCCGGAAGAAGAAGGCAATAACGACCATAGCATACCATTCCTTTTTCAATCTCGTTTGCGAGCATTATGATGGTATCCGCGCCAGACTCGTATACCATCTGCCAAAAGTCCCCCGCTGTCTCCTCTAAAGGCCCTTGGGTCGATATATAGGTATAAGGGTTATCAGGAAGCTTAATAATAGCGTCAGAGAAGACGAGAAATTGCGGGCTAAGAAGGAAAAGGCTCAGGACAACCAAGCAATTCAAGAGAGCGATAATACAGTTACAACCGACCGACCTGTATCGTACTTGCGTTAACGTAGTCAGTTCGTGACCCCTTGCTAAGTCGGAAACGATTTCGGTCGAAGGGCAAGATATCCCGATATCGATTCAGTTTCATGTTCATCAGCGCATCCGAGATGCAGTAATGCTCGCCCAACTCCTTGGCCTGCTGAGCGATGAGGTGGTCGAAGAGAGAGTCCGCCGACTGCAGCGACCATTTACGTTAGCAATGATGCGATTCAAGCAATGGAGAGTATGAGGGGCTAGCCTGGAACGCCTCTGGGAATCTGGAACGGGCCCCAGCACTCCCGGCTTGGATCACACCAACCCTTCATCCACCC
>JADGJL010000621.1:1679-17095 GCA_027600665.1 Irineochytrium annulatum
TTTTCCTTTTTTTTTTTTTTTATCTGGCTGTATGGCCTAACTCCTTTTCGTAAAGACGGCCCGGTCCTGGACCAGTCTGAGTGCGATGAGATGGCCGGAAAGTACTCGTTCTGCCGCAACATGATTGACGCTTGCTACCAGTACGAGGGTGTCTTCGCTTGCGTTCCCGGTGGTATCTACTGCAACAACGCCATGATTGCTCCATTCCAAAAGACGGGTTTGAACATTTACGACATTCGTCAGAAGGTGCCTACTTTCTCTTCTCTTTGTTTGGTATCTTGTGGGCCCTCTAACTCTTCTCAGTGCGACCCGAGCAACCCGCTGTGCTACTCAATCCTCGGCGACATTGAGGCGTACCTGAACCGCCCCGACATCCAGCTCGCCCTTGGCGTGGACCGCTCTTACCAGGGCTGCAACATGGCCGTGAACCAGAAGTTCTTCCTTGCTGGTGACTGGATGCGCCCCTACGTCAACCTGATCCCAGGCATTCTCGAGGAGGATGTCAATATCTTGATCTACGCCGGTGACGCCGATTACATTTGCAACTGGATGTGAGTTTACTTTCTGGAGTTTTCCTTGGACATGTTTGTGACGTTACTATTTAGGGGTAACGAGGCGTGGGCTCTTGAGCTTGAGTGGCCCGGAAAGGAGGGCTTTAACAACGCCGAGGAGTGGTCATGGGTCTCTAAGGCGACAGGCAAAAAGGCCGGGACCTTCAGGATGTTCGAGAAGCTCGCGTTCCTGCGTATCTTTGAGGCCGGCCACATGGGTATGGGTCTAGCCTCCTTTTTTGACAACTGTTGTTTCTAATTTTCGATTCTTTTTCAGTTCCGTACGACCAGCCCGAGCACAGCAATGAGTTCATCAAGAGGTGGATCGCGCCGCAGGGCAAGGGTGGTGTCGAGGAACTTATGACCGAGAAGCTGTAATTAAGATGTGTATAATCATCGCCCTTTCACTTTTTATTCGATGTGGAAGCTGTTTGTTGGCGAGTTTGTGTTTGCGACGGGGCGTGGAGGTGCTGACCGATCTGGATATTTGTTTTTATGTTGTTGTCAATTGTATCTTGTAGGATTAACGCATTTTCGTGTATTGATTAATTTGCCATCACTCGAAGTAATGTTGCCTCGCATGCTTGCTTTGGGGACGTTGGCTAATGTGAGTATCCCAGTTCACTACGCGGAATTCCCAATACTTGTGGACTCGAAAGTGATATACCCTCAGTGGTCAAATATGCCCTTCATTCATACATTCCATTCTTCTCAACACGTTAGAGCAGTCATTAGGAAGAGCAAAATGGCGGCACCCGCCCACGACCATTGAGCGATCATTATCGGCCACTCCGATTGAGACTCAGTGGCTGACAAGTCGGCGCTATCACATCCAGAAACTGCCATCGCTTTCACGCCCATCGTCAG
The DNA here is from genome assembly GCA_027600665.1 of Irineochytrium annulatum. Lineage (NCBI taxonomy): Eukaryota > Fungi > Chytridiomycota > Chytridiomycetes > Chytridiales > Chytridiaceae > Irineochytrium > Irineochytrium annulatum. Next base: position 3,098 of record JADGJL010000621.1, read on the forward strand.
GGCAACGAGAAAGGTCATGATTCCGCACGTTGGGGATGCTCGAACGCTCCATTCGAGACCTCGTGGACGTATGTAGCACCAGAGATCAGCAGTAAGGAATCAGTCCGGGAAGGCGGGGCTGATTGATTGAATATGTGGCTGTATTGCTCAGGCGCAATAATATTAAACAAAGTGAATTATAACAGCAGGCCTAGAAGTGAAAGAAAAACGAGTTTGTAGAAACAATAGGCAACGGGAGTACACGCATTAGACTCGAACGGAAGGTGGCAAACAAAACAAAAAGTTAGAGTCTAGGATGAAAAAATAGTCGATCAATCTACAGTGAAAACTATCTAATCTAGATGAGAAGATGCTGGGCCAAGTCGTCCGCGTTCCGACCGACATTAAGAGCGATAGCTGACGGGTAGGGGTTTGTGGCAGCGAAGTCGTTGATCAGGACACGCTTCGTGTGGAGCATACCGAAGAGGATCATGTCGTAGTTCATGCCGGCTTCCTTTAGCTGCTTCTCGGTCGCGTCCCTAAAGCTCTCGTGGCGGGACGTCGTCAGGATGATCTGGACCCTGCCGGTCGCGTGCAGGGTGTTGAGGTGCTCGACGTTCTTGCGGAGCGCCTTAGTCGTCCCCCACGTGGGCTTGAAGTACTGGCCCGAGTTGCCGACGACGGTGCCGTCGATGTCGACGAACAGGGTCTTGAACGAGCCGCAGTAGGCCCTCCAGGCCGGGAGGGTTCCCCAGTCCTCGTAGCCCGACGACGGGATCGAGATGAACGGCGGGGCCGACTCGTCCGCCATCCTGAGCCAGATGAGGTCCGAGACGGCGAGCTCGACGCCCTTAGAGCTCGTCATGCCCGAGATGGCCTGGTACTTGCGAGCGACGGCGACCCTCTTGAGCATGTTCTCGCACGACCTCCAGGCGTAACCCCCGACGCAAAAGGAGTTGGAGATCATGGCCTTCTCCACGATGCTGGTCAGGTGTCCCGTGCCCGGGTTGACGGCAGCGTACGACTTTGAGGCGACGTTCGAGACGGCGCCCTCGGTCTCCCTCGTGATCTCGAGAGTCGAGACCCCGTCGACGGCGTCGACCGCGCACGCGAACTGGTTGTCGCAGTCCTTGAGGAAGATGGCGCCGCGGACGCCGGCCGTCGCGAGGATGCACTCGATCGTCTGGACCTGGTCGACGGTCTCGTCCTCGATCACGACGATGGAGACCTCCATCTCGTGGAGCCTGGGGACGCCGTCTTCGAAGGCCTTGAGGATGGCGTGAACGTCACCGGCGCAGTACTTGTCGACGTGCTCCTTGAGGAGACCAACGACGATACGGTTGACCTTTGTGCAAACAAGTTAAAAAGCTACGTATATACAGAGCTTCTTGTTTACCTTGGACAAGTTCAGGGTCGACAGAGCGTCGACAACCATCAATCGGCCGTTGGGCTGCGTCAGCATCCACTTGGGCTTCACGCCGGGGAAGCGGGAGGACCTGCCCGCCGAGGGCACGACGATGGTGACGGACTCGCCCTCGGGGATTGGGGTGGCGTCGGCCGGCTGGGCGAGAGGTGGGCGAGTGAAAACCTCGGAAGGCGGGAAACTTGACACCGGCTCGACGCCCGCGAAGCGGATTGGCGTGAAGTCGGCAGACCAGGTGCCTTGGCCGGCGTTGGCGACGGCCTCGAGCTCGGCGACCTCGATGGCACCGGGGCGGGCAGCACCCTCCTGAAGGGTCCTCCTCATTTCCTCGAGGATGGCGGCCTGGACGAGACGGGCGGCCGCGAGCCATGGCTTAACCGTCTCGGTGTTGTCGGCCCACCTGTGGGCCAGGCTCTTGTGGAGGCCGTCGAGGACGATGAACGTGTTGTTGATGAAGCGGATCTTGTACTGCTTCTGGATCTGAACCGACGTATCCCAGAGGGCCGTGGCGAGCAAACCGGCGAGGTATGTCCCGAGGCAAGTCAAGGGCGGGACCTGTCCGACAGCGGCGCGCGGCGGGAGGGCGAGCGAGCGGTTCTCCATGTCGATACCGATGCTCTTCGGGTGGTAGAGCTCGTCGGCGCGCTCGAGGGCCGCGACGTCGGCGTCTGGCGACAGGCGGGCGTTGACGGTCGGGGGTGCGGTCTTGGCGGCGTCATCGATCAGGGCGACAAAATGATCCGAGATCGTGTTGATGTACCATTTGAGCTCTGGGAGCGAGCACCGCTCGAAGAAGCGGGAGAACGAGGTGAGGCTCGAAGCCGACGTGGGAGCGAGAGTAGCCATTTCTGTTATCGAAGACGATCAAAGGTTAGAGCATGTGCTGCCTATTTGGATCGTCTCGCGGGGAGTGATCCGGCGGCATCCGATTGCCTCGACTACGCCTTTGCTGCACGGCCCGCGTCTGCAAGTTGCAGCACAGGCAACGGCCGCCAGCGACGGCCATTCCGATGGCCTCGACCACCGCCCTGCAACACGGCCCGCGTCCGCAGGTCGCAGCACAGGCAACGGCCGCCAGCGACGGCCACGGCAGGCCACTGATCTCGACGACTTGCCTGAAGCGTTGCTGCGCGTGCTGGGCGGGGAATTCAGAAGGGGACGAGGCTTGATGGTCGCGTTCGTCAAATTCAGCAGCGGGGTTTCAACGCGTTGGCCTTTCAACGTTGTTGATGCGGCAGCGTCAGCGATTCGACAGGCAGCGACGGCTTGCCAGAGAAGGGAAATAAAATGACGAGAGCATATTAATCACGAGAATCACCATTGCTCATTAGCTGCATCAGATTATTCCAAAATACAAGAAAAAGAAAAAGCGCATCCAAGAATGTGTCTATAAATTCCCTCCCCGGGCCTCCCCTCTCACGACAACGGCGGCTGGCGTGAAACCCATCATCCTGTCTGCCGGGTGTTCGGCGCCCAAACCCTGCAGTGAGCCGTCCACGCTCCTTTTCAGCGTGTCCAGACTCTTCTTCCTCTTCACCTTCGACGGTTTCCGGCCAACACCAACCTTCTCGGCGCCGTCATGACCAACCACAACGGGCACCTTCATATCCGGGATCGACTTTGTCTGCCGGATCACGACCTTCATGGTCTCGCCGTGCCCATTCGACACCGCTAAGCACCTTGTCCCTTCGCCATCTACCGTAGCCACGGACGCCACCACTTTGAGCTTAGAGTCAACCTCACTCGACGCCGCGCCAGCACTCCGACCGTTCACGCCGCCGCCGCTCAACGGCCGTGGGTTAGCCGTCGCGTCCGGCGAACCATCGCCTACAAAGCCGCCCGTCGTCGCGCTCCGCCGAAGCTTCCCGACGTTTCCGAACTTATCGCCGGCCTGTGACGGCCTCGGGGACCCGTTGGCGCTGCTAGCCGGCGACGCGGCGACCTCCGTCACATCGGAGGACCCGGCGGCTCGGACTTTTTTGCCCGAAGACGGGGACACATTCTTAGCGGCCTTCACCCGGTCGGATGATCCTACGGCACTTTGCCCCTTAGCGTCGGGAACGGGTGACGGCGGCTTTTGCTTAGAGTTCTCGCCGTTGGCCGCCGGGGGCTGCGCAAGCCCGCTGCCTACGTCCTTCGTCGCGGCCGGCGACGGCGACCTCCCCTTCTCGGGTATCGAAGGTGCCTGGGTCTTCGCCCCACTTGCCACGTTTTTCGTTGTCGGTGCCGGCGAACCCCTTCCATTCGGCGTCGGTGCGGGCAAGCTTTTGTCCTTCTTCTTCGCTAGCGTCGGCGTCTTTACGCCAGCGGTACCGTCCTGAGCCGCGCCAGCCGCTCCCTTCACCTTACTCCGCTCGCCTTGCGACTTCCCTGCCGATGCCTCCTTTCCCCCGCCCGGTTGCGCATCACCGCTGACGGGCGTCCCATTGTGGCCGCCGTTCCCGTTCCCCTTCTCACGCGACTTCCCCCGATCCGCCGCCTTCTCGCCTTGGCCCGATTCCGCAACCCCGTCCGCCGCCTTCCGCAACCCAGCCGACGACATGCGACGCCCGTTCTTCCACCCGGCTTCGCTCGCCTTCTCCCGCGGCGGCGCCTTCTCGAACACGCGGTTCAGCGCGATATCGGCCGCAGCCGCAGACGCGACGGCGTGCGGACCACCGCCGCCTGCGGCAGCAGCGGCCGCTGTCGCGGCATCGTACAAGATCCTGGCGGCTCGCCGAAACTCGTTCAGAAGGGGCGGGACCTCCTCGACCATACCCGTCGTATTCCTATCAAGCTACGCTTCCATCAGCACAACTAAACCCTGCGTGCGGGCAAACGAGCCCAACCAACCTGAAAAGGATCCTCCACCACGAGACTCATCTCCAGCGTCTTCGCCCTGACCAACTCCTCCGGCAGATAGTCCAGCACCCTCCCCACCCGCACGCTGCACACGCGATCGTGCCGATACTCATAGACCCACCCGTAGTACCTCATGAACCCGTAGAACAGGTCCACGACTCGCGCCTCAAGGCCGTCGTCCCCCAGAGCCCGGGCGAGAATGTAGGGCTGGAGGAGAGGGGAGTCGAGGTCGGAGATGAAGGAGACGTCCCAAGTCACCATGCGGGTGGGCGCGGGCGCCGGGCGGGGCCGTTCGCGGCGATCGCGTGGGCGAGGGGCGGATGTGGATGCGGCCGTATTCGGCGCGGGTGCAGCGACGGTTGCTGAGGTCGCGGGGACCGGTGGCTGATCTGCGGAATCGGTCGTCGGCTCGGGTGGTTGTGATGCCGGAAGCGCGGTCGGGGTCTCGGCGGCCATGCCCCCGTCGTGATCAAACTTGGCTTCCGCCTTCTGCTGCAAAGTAGTCTCCTTTTTCGACATTCCCGGCCGCAGCGCCCGCTCCTGCGCACGCGTGACGAGGTAGTGCCGTTCGGGTGACGTGAACAGCGCCTGTAACGAAGGGATCATTCCCCGGACCTGCAGGTAGTTGATCGCCATCAGAGTGTACGCGTACGACGACACCGTTCCTAATCAGTATCAAACCCCTTAGATTAACGTAGAAACAGGAAGGAAAGGAAAAGTCTCCCACCTCCGCCAGCCGGATCATTCAAATCCCTCATCCTTGCCCAATGCTTTATCAGCATAATCAGCGGATGCAGGCACGGATCCATTCTTAAATACGTCCATATCAACTTCGAGTTCACTATGCCCAGCATATTCCCAACATTGATGTCCGCTGCTAACCCAAACTCGGGATCAAAGAATTTACAAATGGGCACTCTCGCCCTCGCGACGGGCACGACCTTGGTCATCCCATTCTTCCTCAGGTACTCCGCGAGCCCGTACATGTTCGTAATGGGGTGCGCGTCCGGCTGGGCGCAGTCGTGCAGCTCGATCGTGATGTCAACGTCCGAGGTAACAGATCCGAGGCCCGTGACCGACGAGCCGAAGAGGTGCGCCTGGATGCGGCCGGGGATGTTCTTATAGGCGCGGTCCAAAATCCGGTTGATCTTCTTCAGGAAGTGCACGCGGACGTCCATAAAATCCGGCGGTCGTGCTAAGGATTTCAGCAGGGTGGTGACGGATGACGCGCCGAGGATCGTGTGGAAGGTATCGGGGAGGTGGGAGGGCGGTGTGGGAGCCGTGTCGACAATGCGCATGCGCTCCATGTGGGATTTGAGGCGCTCGGCGCGGATGGAGTCAACAAAGATCGCGCGGCGCTCGTTGAGAGCTTGCCGGCGGGCTTGAAGGAGGGCGTCGAGCTCCGAGACGCGTGCTATGGCTTCGGATGCGGATAGATCGGCGCGCCAATTTTCGGGCATAGATTCGGGCAGAAGGTGTTTGGGATTGACGAGCTTTACGGTGGGTGGGAGCGGTGCGAGGGATTGCGCGACATTTGCGGAGGAAGAGACGAGGACGGCGAACCAGGGGTATTCGAGGTTGTTGTCCTGGAGGACGTCGATATCGAAGTATCTCGCTTTTTGCGGTGTTAGCTACCTTCTCACACTGGCAAATAACTCACTACTACATACCCTTCTCTTGATCGCCATCGCCGTCTACCTCGATCGGGAAGATCATGTCCGCCAGTAATCTCCTAAAATAAACCTTCTCCGTGCAAACGCACGCCTTCCTCCATTCGTAAAGGAGGGAGTCCCTCTTAAGCGTTCTGAAGTCCATTTTGATCGATAACGACGACCTCGTCTTCCTCAGATCTGCCGACGTCGTAGCAGGCTGGTGCTCCGTCGGGTTAGTATCCTCCTTAACCGGAATGTCCTCCCCGTCGCTACTGTCATCATCCTTCGAAAGCTCGTCCTCCTCCGCCTCTTCCTTATCGTCCTTCTCCCCCATCTCCTCCGGGAGTGACGAGGGCTCCATCTCGAATTCTGGTAACGGCTCGACCTCAGTCGACTCGTTGTCCGTCACCTCCCCCATCTCTCGTGCGCGATTGTCCAAACTCGCACCCGCCGCCACGCCCAATCCCCCCAACTTCCTCTCCACATCCATCCTCCGCTCCTCGAACCTGACAGTCAGAACGTCCTTGTAATACCGTTCCTTCACGCACTCCGCCAGTTCATCCAATGCCATTGACCTTCTCTCCTTCCCCAACAACACCCGGACTGCAATCCCCATCACAGCTCGCGATATATGTGACGGCATGACAACATGCTGCGGTAAGACGGGTCTCGGGCGCGTCTTGGCCGGTCGCCGGGACTTCTTGGTTCGCTTCCTCCTGCTGTTGTTGGGCGTGTCGCCGTTCATGGCCGGATTCCCGGCTGCCGCGACAGCGGTGGAGGGGGGCGGAGAGGGAGCGGATGCCATCATTGTCGGTGGGGTGGGACCCGAAGGTGCAACGCTGAGATGATGGTCACGCCTTCTCCTGACAATCCTCAGACCAGTCCCATATCACCCTGAAGCTCCCGTTGCCATGCCGTCCCCCTTAAATAATGCTTCCGATATATAATCAACCCATGCAGGCGATATTGTTGAATGCTTTGTGGATGAATTTCGAGGGCCGGGCGACGGCGCGTCACGTCCTCCCCTCATCCGATTCATTACAATATTAACATATTAGAGCATAACGCGTATATCACCCATCAATGGTAGTGTCGATGTCTAAAAGGAACAAACAGCAAAGATCTGTCAAGAATTAGACGAGGTGCCATTCACATCTAGGCAACATCTCCCTCATTGACAGGAAGATGCTCCGCCTCGAGAGATCCGTCGCCGTCGAGGCCGTCGTGGCCGCGTCGAAGCTGTGCCAGAGCGTCTTCACCCACATCGTGGCCGGACAGACGCTGACAAAGGACGACAAGTCGCCCGTTACCAGTTGAGTGTGGACGTAGTCATGTGGAGGGGGAGGAGACCGCAGAGTGGTCGACGAGAGGATCGCATGGTGGATGGTGATGAGTGAAGAGGACTCGCGAATATGAATATGCTAAGACTGTTGGCGGAAGAGTGGAGGGTGGGGCACTAATCCCATTGTTGACGTTTTTTCACTCCACTCCTGCAGTCGCCGATTTCGGAGCCCAGGCCCTCGTGAACTCCTACATCCGCAAGCACTTCCCGCAGGACCGCATCGTGGGCGAGGAGGATGCGAAGGATTTGAGGGAAGATTCCACCATGAGGGGGAAAGTCTTGGATCTCGTCAACACGGTCGCCGAGACTCCCATGGCGAGTGATCAGATGTTGGATCTGATTGATGCTGGCAATGATGGAGGTGGGCCGTCGGGGAGGTTTTGGACGTTGGATCCTATCGGTGAGCGCGCCTTTTGAAATGAATTATTGCGAGGATTGGAGAAGATGGGGTGCTGGCACGGCAACTTGCAAGATGCGTAGTCAGAGTAGTCCTTTCTAATAGTCCCCATTGTCATGTCTCCAAAAGATGGTACCAAAGGGTTTCTGCGAGGAGAGCAATACGCGGTCTGCCTCGCGCTCGTGGTCGACGGGAAGGTGGAGCTCGGCGTATTGGGCTGCCCAAACTTGCCCCTGGATCTAAAGAGGCCGGACGAGGGTGGACGCGGGTCGCTCTTCATCGCCTGTCGTGGCCAGGGCGCCTTCCAGGTTCGTTGTCTCCTTTCGGTGAAGTACCACGACCGGTGAAATAACAGAATCCCCCAAAATAACAGCGCTCTCTTACAACCCCGAACGAAACCCGAATCTACGCCTCCTCCGTCCAGGACCCGTCAAAGACCTTCTTCTGCGAGTCCGTCGAGTCCGGCCATAGCAACCAGTCCGCATCGGCCAAGATCGCGACTGCATTGGGCATCACACAAGCGCCCGTGAGGATGGACAGCCAGTGCAAGTACGGCGTCGTCGCGAGGGGGGAGGCCGGGATTTACTTAAGGATACCCGTCAGTGAGACTTATGAGGAGAAGATTTGGGTATGTTTTTTTTGGTTGGGATCTTTGATTATATGGCGTGCGCGCGATTGGGCGTCGCTACGAGCCTGATTTGCTAAATATGTTGTCAAAAGGATCATGCCGGTGGCAGTTTGTTGATCGAGGAGGCGGGTGGGAAGATATCGGATTACTATGGGAAGCCCTTGGATTTTTCGCGCGGACGGACGTTGAAAGCAAACAAGGGCATCATCGCGTCGGACGCTAGCGTGTATGATAAGGTCTTAGCGTCCGTTCTCGCGACCACGAAGGGGAATCTATGAGCGTAGACGGCGATTGCATATGTGTATGGGATGTTAAAGTTGGCGCTGTACTAAGAGGCCTTGGGCCCAAAGCGCGGCCTTATTTTTGAACAAAACTTGAACGCGATGATTGCTGCGTTGCCGTGTTTTTGGTTGTTGGCAAACTGTTGCGTCCACTATGATATAGAATCAAATGTAAGGTTTCCACAATTTCGTTACTCCTGCGATCCCACCAAATTCAAAGCTTACGTACAAATATGAAAACTGACAATGCTTCGGACAACGTCGAATGTACAAGATACAATGTCACCTGCATCCTAGGATGCAACCGCTACGCTAGGCTTACACCTGCAACTTCGCCAGCTCAGCATCCTCAATCCCCCCATTATCGAATGAGTCCTCCCGCTCGGGCTTTGTGTAAGAACTCTGCGGCAAACTCTCCTTCGTGTAAAATCCCTTCGGCCCCTCGTTCTCGTAGAAACCCGTCTCCTCCATGGGCTGATAGAACCCCGGGTTCTCTTGATGCTCCAACTGCCCATACCCAAGCGCCTCCTGTTGCCCTTGCCCATATCCCGTCGCCTCCTCCCGCGCCTGCCCACACCCTGGGTCCGGGATGACCATGTGGTTTTCTACTACACTCCCGGCGTTACTAATACCACCGCCGTCAGCACCGCCATTAACGTGCCCTATAGCGTTCCCATCCGGATCCCCCGCATCGCCTATCGCATCCCACGTCCCGACCGCAGATCCGATGTCGGGGTCCGGTTTAACCATGTGACTTTCCGCGTCGCGCCTCCTCATCAATGCTCGCTCGGACGGGCTCGCGCTTGACGGTATGTCGCCTTCCGCGCCTACACCTCCCATCCCACCGCCCGCGACCGCCGCAGCAGGGTTAGCGGCCGTCCGTGGCGGGATAACCATCGCCGGAACGGTCAGAGTCGTGTTTACGTTCGAAGCCGCCAGATGCTGCTTCTTCGTGGACGGCGCGGCCCAGATCCGCGTCGCGAAAGGTAGGGACGTCAGGAGGCGGCCCCCGGTGCTCTCCACGTCCGCGAGATGGTTCCCACCAGGCTCGCGCTTCACGACGACGGGTGGAGCGGTCACAGCGACCGCGTTGTTCACGCTTCGACACATCTGCTTCATGAAGATGTTTGTCGTCGGTCTCTCGCCCGCGTCCGCATCCCTTTGCTCCCCTCCAACCGCTCGGCGCATCGGCGACGCAGCCGGGGACTCCGGACGCCTCCCGAACGGTGACGGCGCCTCGTTGTTCGCAGAGGGTCGTCTTCCAAACGGCGACAAATTCCCGTTCGCCTTCTTCATTGGCCATCCGAAGAGTGTCGCGCGTTGTATTGGTTGCACGGATGCCTGCTCGCTGTAACTCATCGTCTGCGTCTGGCTCGGCGGCACAGCCAGCGGTATGGGCGGCGGCGGGTCGTACATATATGCTGGGTCCTCCTTGACGAAAGGCGGCGCCTCGAACAGCAAACTTCCGAACGGCGATGACTTGGGCTTGTTGTGCCCGACGGGCGTGGAGTCCGGCCTTATGGGTGTACGAGGGTCGATAGGCTCGTCGGGCAGGTAGGCGGGACGCTGCCAGAAGGACGTCGAGGAGAAGCCCATCGGGATTCTGGGGGTCTGTTGCGACGGGGACAGCGGTGGAAGCTTGAACGCGTCTAGCAAGCCTAGGCTCCGCGACGGCTGCTGCGGCGGTGGGGACGATGATTTCTCCCTCTTGACGTTCCGCGTCATCACCACCCCCCGGTCCATCTCCTGCTGTCGCTCGAACATTATCTTATATGCCGCCTCCGTCGGGTCTACCGACACCGCCCTCGCGTTGCTCCCACCCGAAACGCGAAACTCCTCCAAACCCCTCCTGCTCCCGAATTCCCACGGGAGCAGTTTCGCGACCGGTTTGGCGGGTGACGGGCCCGTGCCTAGCAGCGCCCGCGCCGTCTCCGACAGGCCGTCTACGCCAAGCCCAGGATTCCAAGCCTCCCACTCGCTCACATCTGCCTCCCACGGATTCATCCTCTTCCTCTTGTACCCCGCTCCGGCCACGATGCGCTGCGATGTGGGATTATCGTCATCGACGGCTTCGAGAGGCTGCATCGGGCCATCCTCGCTCCACCGCTGCGGCAGGGCACGGAAAGAGTTATTGTCGGCGGGTCGGGTGTTCATACGGAGGAAGGAAGGGGGCTTGGATGAGTTTAGGAGGACGTTGTTGGATTTCTTCTCGGACTCGGGGTAGAGGGGCAGGAGTGGGGGTTTCGTGTTGGTGGCTCGGCGCTTGCGAAGGGTGGGCTCGGGCGCGGGCTTGAGCGGGCGTGTTGGTTGCGGGTTGATAATGCGGCTAGCCATGGCGTTCATTTCGCTCTGTCGAAATTGTTACGTGAGTCTCTCAGCTTTAAACAAAATTATGAAGAACTGATGCCGACCTCCATCTTGTCAAAGGCGATGTTTAACGGCCTCTGTCGCGACGGCTTTGCCGAGCCCGGTTGGCGCACGTTGCGCATCTCATGCAACTCGGCGAGAGCCTGCGCTCGGTTTTGCGTGAGTGCGTCCATATTCTCACTTGACATCGGGGAAACATCAAACGACGGCCGGACGAATCCTGATCCCCGCTTGGAGCTGCTTGAGGCGGCGCCAATTTTCTTGATCGAGAACTGCTGCTTCCCTGGAAACCTTGAATCCTCCCACTTCGTCCGGCTGTCGCCACCACCCGCCTGCCCATTTCCGCGACCATAGATGTCGCCACCTGGCTCATCCTTGTCGTCCTTAGGTGTGGCGAAGTAGGACGTCGCCAGCGCGAACTTGCTCGGCGTGGCCTCGGGCTTAGACCCGTATCGCTGCGATTTGGCCGGGAGTGAATCAAAAATCGGCTCAGCGTAATCATCGTAGAGATCCGGCTTGATGACCGTCCGCGAGACCTGGCAAGCATCTGACCCGTGAGAAAGCCAGTTCACAAGTCCGTCCATCGGCCTGCCCCGACCCCCGGGACCTTCCTCGATCCCATCCATCCCCCGCGGTCCATCGCACCTTCGCGAACGGGATGATCCGTAGCTCGTCGTCGAGATTCGACGCCATGATAGTGTGGCAAGATGGCAGACGTTCTCGTCCGATTCTGAAGTCCTTTGCAAAATCGACAACAACCACGTATCCCAACAACTATAACTGTCAGGACGCCGCCTGTTGAAGAGCACGCAGTTTCTCGATCGTTCTCTAGATCGTGGTCACCGTCAGCGATTCGTTAAGAAACGCAATCCTTTGGGTCTGGGGGATTCGTACTCGAATCCAGGCCCCCGGAGAACCCCGGCCTGCCCGGGATGGTGTCCAGCTCGCTCCTTCGTCGGCGTGGACAGCACGGGACCTCCATTCGCGTTTCAATCGCGTGGCATCGTGAGGCGATCAGCCTTACTGAGGCGCTAGAATTTGGTCCCTTGCGCCCCATCGCTGAAAAGGGCGGCTTGCGATCGCGTCTCAGGTTCTCTTCCCGAATCTCTTCCCTTTACCCCCCTTTACCCTCCAACATGATGAACCGGTCCCGAGTCGGATGCGCGCTGGCCCGCATCGCCGTCGTCCCCGTCCCCGCATCCTCATACCCGGCCACCGTCGCCGCCGTCTCCGTCTCGGCCGATGTCGCCCGGCAGCAGCGCAGGGCCTACATCTCGAACACCCCGCGGGCGGCCTTTGCATCGATCGAGCCGATGGCTGCCGATCAGGGACAGCAGGCCAACTTCAGGCCGCCGACATCGACTCGCATGCCCTCGAAAGCCGAGGCCGCCGCGAGGGAGTCGGCCAGCGGGAGGATCCGGAGGGACTGGAGGAAGGAAGAGATCCGGGAGATCTTTGATAGCCCTGTAATGGATCTTTTGTTCCAGGCTGTGAGTATCTTAGGGGGAGAGCAGAAGGACAGTAGAAGGAGAACAGAAGGGGCGAAAGATCATAGCATGTATGCAAAGGAATCGATTCTGATCTATTACATGACAGGCGACTGTACACCGGGCTCACCACGATCCTTTAGCCGTCCAGCAATGCACTCTCCTCTCCATCAAGACCGGCGGATGCTCGGAGGATTGCTCTTACTGGTATGTGTAGTTGCCACTTCCAATGATCCACTTTAACGAACTTTTCTTCCAGCCCGCAATCATCCAAATACGCGACCGACGTCAAGGCCTCCAAGATGCTTAAGGACGACGTCGTCCTCGAGGCCGCGAGGAGGGCGAAGGAGGCCGGCTCGTCCCGTTTCTGCATGGGTGCCGCTTGGAGGGACCTGAACGGGAGGAACAGCAACTTCAAGAACGTCTTAAACTACGTTAAGGAGATTAGGTAAGGTTGAAGACGTGAAAGGGTAGAGGAGGGGGTGTTAACGACGACCGGGATGAAGCCGGAGCTGGACTTGAAAAATTGCCGACACTTGGCCCCGACACGTGATAGCTAACCTCCTCCTTTCACTCCTGCACTTAAAAGGGCGATGGACATGGAAGTCTGCTGCACCCTCGGCATGCTCAACGAGGCCCAAGCTCAATCTCTGAAAGAGGCTGGCCTCACAGCCTACAACCACAACCTCGACACCTCGCGCGAGCACTATTCTAAGATCATCACCACGCGATCTTACGACGAGCGGCTCGAGACCATCGCTAAAGTCCGCGACGCCGGCATCTCAGTCTGCTCTGGCGGGATCATCGGCCTAGGGGAGACCGACGATGACAGGGTTGGCATGCTGCACACCCTTGCGACACTGCCGGAGCACCCGGAGAGCGTGCCGGTCAATGCGCTCGTCGCCGTCAAGGGGACGCCGTTGGAAAAGCAGGAGGTTCGTTATCTTTTTGCCCTTCCTCCCGCCGTTTTGCTAAGCATAACTTCCAAACCAGCCGGTCAAAATCTGGGAAATGATTCGCATGATCGCCACAGCCCGTATCGTTATGCCCGGTTCCATGATCCGCCTTTCCGCTGGCCGCGTTCGCTTCTCGCAACCCGAGCAGGCTTTGTGCTTCATGGCGGGCGCCAACTCGATCTTCACTGGCGACACGCTGCTGACAACCCCCAACAACGCCTACAACGAGGACCAGGCCATGTTTGAAACGTTGGGGCTGGTGCCGATGCAGCCGGCGTTTGCCAATGAAGGGAGGCAGGCGAAGAACGCGGTGGGGAAGGAGGAGGATGGGGAGATTAGATCGATCGCGAGCTCGGCCGAGGCTTTGGCGACGCTGTGAGACATGAGGGGCTGAGGGTTTTCTAAATATTGTATTTCGTCTGGATTCGGCCCTTCCTTTTCGATGGCGGAAGTTCAACCTTTTCGTTTTCCGTTGCACTTTTGCAGTTTGTTTTGTTTGTTCGTTCATCCTTCTTTCGTTGTTTGACTTTCCCTTTATATGGACATTGCCATATTTGTTTGTTTCTTGAGTGTTTTTTCACTCTATGCTTAGGAAAGTGCGTTAGGAAGATGATAGCAAAGCAATCTGGTACCATTCTTGTCAAA
>JADGJL010000622.1:0-17089 GCA_027600665.1 Irineochytrium annulatum
GGCGGGTTGCGGTCGCCGGCTTCTCGTGCGTCGGGAGAGCCGGGACGGGGGGAAGCGGATAGGATTGCTGCTGCGGGTTTAGAGACTCGTCAATAGACTTGGACCGTGCCGGGATCGTAGGAGGGTTTGAGGAGGAGGACTTCAAAACGCTCTTCAGCGGCGCTCCTCTGTAGAAAGAAGTCAGACCCGTTGCAAACTTCAAGTGGAGGGAGTGCTGCAAACCTGCTAATCTTGGCGGCATCCTCCGGCCCCGTCGTGTTCAGGAAGTCCATGAGACCGTTATCACTCTTCTGCGCAACAGCGGCCTTCGCCTGGTATTTCAAAGCTCCAGCTTTCTTGCCCGGCACCTCGATCGATCGGAGACGGTCCGGTGTCGAGCTGAGGCGGACGGTGTCCTTTCCGGTCAGCAAAGACTCAAACTCGAGGGCCTTCGACGCGTCTCGGACAAAGAGAGACTCTTTCTGTAATGATAATAAGTGGACCTGAAAACCCGTGAAGGTAGAAAGGGCAACTTACAGATGTTCCTTTCCCAGTCCTCTCCAGCGTGCTGTTTCCAGACCCCCTCCTAGACGCGTCGCTGCTCGTCCCCGGGTTGCTCCTAACCATCCCCGGCGAACCCCTATTGCTCGCCCCGCCGTTCGCATCCCCCTCGACGCCACCGGTGCTCGTGCCCTCCCCGTAGTCCGTCTCACCGAACAGTGCGGCGCGTGCATTGATGATCTGCCCGGAGTTGACGGGCTTCTTCGTCGGTGTATAGTCGTCCGACATGGGAGCTGACGCCTCCTGCGATTGCGACGCGTGGGAGACGGCGGCGAGGTTGGATGTGGACTGCGAGCGCGGGGAAGAGGTCATGGCGGATGGCGCGGCGGCCGCGTTGGCGTTCTTGCTGCGCGGCGGAGGCACGGGCGGCGATGCAGGTGCAGCTGTTGTTCTTGCGGTCCCCGTGGATTGAGCCGACGTGTTGGCGTTGTAGCTTGACGGCGAGTTGGTGTTCACGACCTGTGAGCCCGTGCGAGACAGGGACCCATAGCGCGGGAACTGGGCCGACGAATGCGGGCTCTCGGGATTCGCCCCCGACGCGGATGTGACGGCGGTAGAGGTGTTCACAGTAGGTGTGCTCTGGGCGGCCGTGCGCCTCGTCGACACGTCCAGCGACGGCCTGGACTCAATGGAGTTTCGGGCCGATGAGTTGTTGAGAGAGAGCACGAAGTCCTCCGCGGGCGTCGATACGGACACGGAGTCGAGGCCCGCGAAGATGTCCTCCGCGCCGCTGAAGAGGTCGGCGAAGGACGAGGATGCAGAGGCCGCGGCGGTCGTCATGGCTGGCGGATCAAGCGGGGAGGTCGAGTAGACGGACTCCTCGGAGATCTTGAGATGACGGGCGGCGGAACAGTGGGCTCCCGGGACGGGCGGTCACGTCCAACTGTGGAAAACAGAGTGGGCGTACGGCAGGCGGCTTGAACAGCGCCCCAATAAGCCGCGGGCGGCGATTTCTTGAAACCAATCAGCTGCTCGTCGCACAAGTCAAAAAAATTGCAACCAATGAGCTGGCATGAGCTTGTTTCAAGAAGTCAGGATAACGGGCCTTTTACACACAGCAAGAGAGTACAGGATCGGCTAATATCATATGCGGAAGGCTGGCACACGGTTATACATACATTCTTTGTATCGAGAGGATGTCATTGCTGACTGGAAAGAAACGACGGACGAAATGGAGGGTGACGAAGAACATAATAGCACCCACGGCCTTCGCAATACTATCGAGGACGGATCGTTGGGTGTCGCATACGCAGTTTTTTTCTCTTGGTTGCCAAATAGCTTAACGTGCAGCTTTGCGATTGCCTGCCCTTTGTCGGATATTATGATTGAGTCATCGCGTTGTGACAATATTAAACTCTCCTGCTAAGAGAAGGCCGTCGTCGCCAGCCTAAGATGGGTGAGCTTACTGGGCTTAACAGTGACCCGAGGAGCGCTCCGGACGATGTGCAGCGATCGTGGAGCCCAGCTTCCGAAATTTGTGATGCTGGAAGTGTGGACATGTGGAGGTGCAAAACGAGTTTCTTTTGCCTACGTCCTCACGTCCCCATGAATGTACGAGGCCATATAAAACCACGGCCGGGGTTCCGGCACCTTACCACATCGATCCACCGTCACCGGCAGCCTCCTACCACAATAAATGATGTCCCTCGCGTCTCCCCCCGCCTACGAGACCCGTCCGCGCCAGCACTCTATCACGAAGAAGGACAGCGCCTGTTGCATGGACGAGAAAGCCACCACCGCGACGGGCCTGCAATCCGGCCACCGCGCGCCGGCCATCCACATCACGACCGCGCCGCCCATATTCGAGCCTAACCCGCCAACGCTTCCACCACGCTCTCCCTCGCCGTGCCGTCGCTCTCAGCGATCCCCGTCGCCCTGCCGCATCCCATCCCCATCCTTCGGCCCGCGGTACTCCCCCTCCTTCGCCGACACGACGCGTCACCCCATTTACGTGCCCGGCCAGTCTCCTCCGCCATCTCCCGCCCCGCCGAGCCCGAAGCAAGAAGCTCAACAGCCCGTGAGCTGCTCGACGGCTAGGAAATGGTGGCCGGGGAAGAACGCCGTTGCACGGAGGGGAGGGTTCGTGCTGCCGCCAGGCGTCGTGCCCAATGGGGAGTGGATTCCTAAGCGATGAATGATCGTCGCTGTAGCTTGTGTATGCTCGTTATATTCGCGCAGGGCCTCTTATTTAAACACTGCACATACGCCTCGTTACCACTGTATTTATCACTTTTCGCCAGATGAAGATCTCGCGCTCCCCTGTATTTTTAACTCAGGATTCGAGTGTGATAATATACACATCTCATGTCAGCCAAAAGGCTTCAAATCATTCTTTGGTCATTCACTTCGCTCTCCTGTTGGCCAGTCGCCCAAGAACATCCATGCAGATGCCGCGCATTTTTCCAGCTCCTCCGCGGCCCTGACAAGGCGCGCCGCTCGACTGTAGCCGACTTTCGTCCACAGCATGATGTGGGGTAGAACGTGGAGATGCCTGCGAGATGTGGGCGCGGTGTGGAAGTGTGCTGTTTTGGGAAGACCGTTTCAGTTCATCGGAGTGTGATCAATGGGCTGCACCGCCTCCTACCCTGTCATGCCGGCCTCCATGACGACCTCCTCCCTCCTGGCCGGGGTCCTCTCCCTGGCCGTCCTAGCGGCGCCGGCCCTCGCCGCCACATGTTACGCCAACCTGCCGCAATCCAAGTTCCCCAACTGCACAAGTGTCACGGACGCCTTCGCGCTGCACTGGAGCGTGTCGCCGTCGACGGGATTCATCACCTTCGGCGTTGATATGGACGTACCCGCTTCGCAAAATCAGTGGATTGGCGTGGGGTTGTCGGATGCTGGAGGTGAAGAATCTTTATGGAGCTGGCATTGTAGACTCTGACTGTGAGCAGGCATGCGGGGGGCGGATATGTGGATCTTACTCAAGTACCCGGGTAACAACTCATACTACATCCAGGTTCGTTATTCCTTGCTGTTGTCCCATATAAACGAGAAGTTCCACAGGACTCCTTCTCCAAAGACTTCATAACTCCCGTCGCGGACGTTTCTCAGGACATCAAGCTTCTCCAGCCGCCCAACCCGTCCTCAACAACCAACACTGTCTACACTTTCGCCCGCGCCCTCGACACCTGCGACCCGACGGACCGCGCCATCATCCAGGGCACGCTGTCCAACATCGTCTGGGCGCACGGTAACTCATCCGCATCCATATCCCAGCACGCACCGACGGATCGCGGGACGTTCCGGGTCGTGTTGTATGACGATCCTGCGCAGCCGGCGGCGCCGCCGTTGCCGAGCGATGCGATGAGTTACTCGATGAGAATGAATAACGTCACGGTCCCGCCGATCACTGGATATTTATGCACGCACTTTTTATTCCCGGCCAGCGATAAGCCGTATCACATCGTGCAATATGAGGGCTTAACGGGGTCTAAATACGTGCATCATATGTTGGCGTACGGGTGCGACGTCGGTTTCGTACCGCCGACGATGGATCTGTTCGAGTGCTCGTCGATGCCCGATAGCTGCAATAACGTATGTTGCTACAATCGGTCTCTGCTTTTGCTCATAATTTTTGCTTACATTTTTCACAAATAATAGCTGCTGTTCATATGGGCGCCGGGGACGCCCCCGTTCTACTTCCCGGAGGACGTCGGCGCCAGGGTGGGCCAGAATGCGTACCAGTACATGGCGCTGCAGGTGCATTACACAAATCCGAGCTCGGATAAGAACGTCGTCGACAATTCCGGCCTCACCGTACGTTTTTACCTGTCCTTCTTGAAATACGTCTCTCTCATCAAACCTCTGCCCCACAGCTCCGATACACGTCCCAGCTACGCCCTCACGACATGGGCGTCCTTTGGCTCGGCTCGCAACAGATCAACATCCCGGGTAACAGCCCAAATCCGACCGTCCTGAAGCCCAACGTTTGCCCCATGGGATGCACGTCCACATTTACATCGAACCTGACGCTATTTGCCACGTTCCCGCACATGCATACCTTGGGCCTCAACCTAACGACCCGTCACATTCGCAACGGCGTCGAGATGGACCCCATCACCACGAGGGAGTATTATGATTTCAAGTACGTTTTTGCGTGCTTTTTCTATCACAGCGTCGTTGGTCGTTACTGACTCGGCCGGTTGTGCAGCTTCCAAACAACAAATCCCATCACCTCCCCCTCGGCCCGCACCATCCTCCCTGGCGACACGTTGATCACGACCTGCTCCTACATCCCCACCGCCGGTGTCCGCACTTCCCCGACCCACTACGGCCTGCAAACGACCGACGAAATGTGCTACTCCTTCCTCTTTTACTACCCGGCCATGACTAAGGTCGATCACTGCATGACGATCTTCAACGGCTTGCCGGGGGTTGCCGGTGTGAGCACGGCGGGGAGCGATTTGAGCGTTTGCAGCACGCTGGAGTTGCTGGATGAAGCTATTGTAGGCGCGTTTAAAAAAGAGGGGATACCACCGACCAAGAATGGGACGTATAGCTTCGGCAATACGACGGCGTTGCAGAAGTTGGCGTTGTTGGAGGATCTGGCGGGGTCAGGGTGAGTTGTTTGCAGCTTTTTTTTTTTTCTTTTCTTTTTGTTATTTGTTGAAGGCTATGAGCTGATAAGGGGCATGAATAGGTTGTTCACGCAGTTCGACCCCACTGCCGCGTCGACTTACAAGACCTTAGTGGATGTGTGTAATGCGACCGCGCAGCTGAACAACTACCCGACCACGTCTGCGGGTATGCCTGCGATATCCGCGTCCGTGTGGTTTACGGCGATCCTCGCGGGGCTGCTGGCGGCCCTCGCCTAAGCAAACAACTCTTTGAAAGTTATCCCCTCCTAAACTCATCCCCTGTTCTGTTTAATGCTTAATTCCGCTACTCCCACCTTGCTTTTTGCAAACGTTTACATGCCCCATTATGCAATACCACCTCACACCCACTTCTCATGTCAGGCCTCCGCCCCTTTGTTATAAATGAACAATCAACCGGAACGTGTCCTTTAAAATGTTTGCGCCCTATGCTCGAATTGCAAGCCAAGTTGTTGTTGCTCCCGCTTTTATTATGTTGTGATGCTTTCATATCCCCATATACTGCTCGGATTGTCTTATTGTTTGCATTGCCACTTGTATTAAGGAATAAAACTTTCTAGTTCATTGAACATGCGGGAAACTAAGCACGAAATTTAGGATGATGAGCTCGTAAATGGACCTGACCTCTGGTTTTTAGCAACTTCATTGTTTGCCACATTTCCTTACGCGAAAGACTGACTGGAAGAAGATGGTGATGCCCGACAAGAAACCTTTCGTTTCTTCCAAGCAGGCCGTATTGCGGCAGGACGGCGAGGAAAACGAAGTTCGGACACGTCGTCCTCGTTGGCCTCTTCGTTCGCGACCCGTCGCCCAGCCCGCAACCTCTCCGCCGCCTCCATATATAGCAAAGGCGGCAATGCTCCAACCCACCACCATCACGCCGTCGAGGAAACGATCCCTTGCGGCGGCTCTTGCAGGAAACGGGGAGGACGGAATAGCAAACCAGCAGCCGACAGATGCTTTGCAGGCCACCGTCGCCTCAGAGAGGGATCACTTGGCCACGACGGATGGCATGAGACGTGAGTTCTTTCCTATGAGTGCTTCGTGTCGTCGTCGTTCCTGACCGCGACTTTCGACCGCGTCGGACCACCTTTGCTCCTTCACTTGTTTCTCCAAGTCATCGAGCTCACACGTCTCTTTCCTCCTTTCCCAGTTCCCGCCAGCAAGAAGCGCCGGCTGGATTTTTCAGTGCCGCCGGCATCCCTTCCCGTCCCAATGTCTGTGGGCGCGTTCCAGCCGGTGGCCTCCGCGTCGCCGCCCGACCCGTATGTCGCACCCGTTCCCTCCTCACGCACTCGTCCGTCTATGCCGGAGACTTCACCGTCTGGACGTGAGGACGACGACGACCCTTTTGGGTCCCAGCCGGTGGTGTTCCGCCCGATTGAGCCCGCCAGGGTGACCGCGGACGAACGTGGGAACGAGGAGGAGGCTGAAGCGGGTGTTGCTGTAGCCAGCGACAGCCCGGAGGTGGCACACGACGAGGAGGCGGGCGATGACGACGAAGACGACCGGGCCTCCGGTTCCGACGCGGACGCCCACCCCTATCCTTCCCCGACCATTTCCCCGACCTCGTTGGCCGCCGACGACTACCCACCCTCGGACGACTCCTACTCCGTCGCCTCAGACCCAGACTCCGACGCCAGCGCCATCGACCAGGAGAACGTCCCCGCCCAGTCGCTCACCGTCACGCCAGGCGACTCCCCGACGGCCTCCGCGAGCCGATCTTCGTCGGCCGCCGCGAACCTGCTGCTTGGCAGCAGGCACCGCCGCGACACGTCCATGTTCCGCCACGTCTGCGACGCCGAGGAGCTCACCCAGGATGCGCTCGACGCCTGCGACGAGCTCGACCGCATTCTGGCGGCCCCTGTTGAGCTCGACGAGGCGCAGCAGCGCGCGAGGGCCCGTCGCGCCATCATCGACCGCGAGTTGGCCAAAGGCGCGGCGCTGGCGCCCCTGCGCATCAAGACCGAGGGTGTTGGGGAGGACAAATGGCGTCAGCCCGTGAGCGACGCGCGCCGCGCCAGGCTCCGGTGTGTCGATGTGCCCGTGTCCTTTAAAATCACGACGAGGGACTATGTGATCGAGAGGCAGATTGCCGGGCTCATTGGCATGTGGGAGGAGGGCGAGAGGAGGAAGGAGGAGAGGCTTGCGGCGCAAGCTAAGAGCGAGGAGGAGGGTGAGAGCTTTGGGGAGCCGAGCTTTGTCGCTGGGAGTGATTACACCGGGAGGTCGTTGTTGAGACGGGCGAGCACGGTGGCGAGTGATTATACCGGTCGATTGTCGAGGAGAAGCAGCGGGTTGGGGAGCGGGTACGCTTCGTCGCCGTTGCCGCAGTTCGCCGAGATGACGAGGTAAATCAACCTACGGATGCCTAGTTGTTCTTGAGCAGACTTCAATCCCGCTTATGTCGACATCGTTCCAGCCCTTACCCACCGATCCTACCCACTACGTACACAAATACCCTTTTATTATAACCCTTCTATATCCACCTCTAAACTTCTATATGTTGTCGGCTTGATGATTTCGTGGTTCTTGCTTTGTGTGTTGTGTTTTTTTTCGATATCCGCCCCGTTTCTAGGCTCTTACTTTGTCCACGTAGTTTAAAAAGCCTTCCCCTACCCTAAATTCCTAAACGTATTTATATTGATGTGACATCCTCTCCTACTCAAATCACTATTTATTGACGGGGTGGGGTAGTTTCTTTTACATATCCGCTTCCAACTTGACTTCTACCTATCCCACCCTGAAATACACGTGGTCATTTACGAACGCCTTTAGTGTTATCTTTCCTTTAAATTAGCCGATGCCGTCCCCATGAACCTCTTTCAAAAAAAGGCCATTGTATTTTGGCAATAGCTACTGCTGCCAAAGTGTCATTGGACTACACCTTATATGCCAACCTTAACCCGGCGCGCCACTCGAGACGGGAGATGTGGACGCCGCCGAGGCATGGAGACGGATCCATTAAAGCGGTTGCCCTCAAAGACTGGAGCGAATGCCTTTGGAAGGGCACTGTGGTCACCGCGCGGCTGGCTGCATTGAATTGGGAGGTGTTCGTCGACGACACAGTTGAAGTGCCAGCGGACCCGTCTGGGTAATGTGGTTCGAAGCCCACTGCCAGCACCTTGGCGGCCCTACCAATGCCTCGCTGCAGCTCACACGACTTCACATAATCTCTCTTTCAGCTGGTGAGAAGCACGGCTACTTTACAGACAGGAATAAGAAACAGCATCAACTGAAGACCTTATGAAGTTTCCTGGTTCGAAGACCACGATCGCTAAGGAGTTTACGGTCCCGTTTTCCTCCACGATGCCACACACACCTTCCATGCAGCCGAAGCGGACCATGGCTGATGCGGTTTAGCACGGACTTGTCGTGATCCGATGAGGTCTAAGCCTGGGCAAATGGCTCGGCACGCAGTTTCGTTGACCAGCCGTCGTCATGGACGGCCTTGGTAAAAAGCGAGTTTTCGGCTGCCAACTTTGATGGAACTCCGATGGTGAGGCAGGACGCCGTCATGCACAGGTGACGGTCTCGACGGCCCCGCCCCACGGCTAGAGCGCTTAAAGAGGGCGACCGCCGCGTGCCCCGCCTTCAACCCCTCCACCCTCTCCGACCCTCAGTCCTCCTAAGGTCGCCTGCAAACGATGTTGCCGGACCTCATCCTATTTATGGCGTCCGCCGCCCTTGTCGCGCTGCCTCGTGGCGTCGCGGCCGCGACGTGCTGGACCAACCTGCCAAAAGCCCAGTTCGCCAACTGCGCGAACGTGACCCCCTCCTTCGTTCTGCACTGGAATGTAGACCCGGCCGCGGGCGTGATGACATTCGGCGTCGACATGGACATACCTTCTAATAGCAATCCGTGGATTGGCGTCGGCCTCTCGGACGCTGGTGGTGAGTTATCCTGTCTTGTTCTGTCCAGAATTCTCTTTCGCTTGGGTTAAACAATAAATGAAAAGGTATGCGCGGCGCCGACCTCTGGCTCTTGCTGCAACATCCCGAGAACAACACTTGGTACATCCAGGACTCGTACTCGGCCGACTTCGCGACGCCCGTGGCCGACGCCCAACAAGACGTCGTCCTTCTCACGCCGCCGGCGCCTTCCACATCGAATATTGTCTACACGTTCGCCCGCGCGATTGACTCGTGCGACCCGCAGGACAAGGTGCTCGACATGGGCGTCGTGAGTAACGTCGTGTGGGCTCATGGCTCGTCGGCGTCGAGGTTTTCGCAGCACGCGGCGCAGGACAGGGGCACGTTTAGGACAATCCTATATGATGACCCGAACGCGCCCGCCGTACCGCCTGACCCGTCCGACGTGCAGCACTATGAGATGATGATGGGGGCCATACCGGTACCGCCGACCGCCGGTGCGTTGCTTTTGTTTAGTTTTACATTCGTAGAGAGCAAACGAAGTGCAGGTTCATGGCTGATAACTGCTTCGTTCTAGGCTATATCTGCTCACACTTTACAACGCCGTCGGATGCTACATACCACGTGATTGAGTACGAAGGCGTCGCTCAGTCCAAGTATCTCCACCACATTCTCGTGTTTGCATGCAACGACTCGAACAACAGGACAACCGGGGACGTTTTTGAATGCACGACGATGCCCGCTAACTGCGAAACCGTGAGTGGGAACCCTGCCGTGACGCCTTTTGCTAATGCGATCGTGATGCAGCTTAAATTCGTGTGGGCACCGGGTACGCCGGCGTTCTCCTACCCGGAGGCTGCCGGCGTCCGAATCGGCAAGGGCGCCTTCCAGCATTTCGCACTCCAGGTGCATTACACCAACCCCGACAACGACGTGAACAAGACCGACAGCTCTGGGATTAAGGTACGCTTAAAATTACCATTCTGTTCCGCCGGAATCTCTAACTTGCAACAGCTCAAGTACACCTCCCACCTCCGCAGCAGCGACGTCGGCGTCCTCTGGATCGGCAGCGAGAACATTGAGATCCCCGGCAACTCACCCTCGACGACTACCCTGACACCCAACATCTGCCCGTCCGAGTGCACCCAAACGTTCCCTTCAAACCTGACGGTCTTTGCATCTTTCCCGCATATGCATACGCGTACGTTTAATTTTAAAAGACCTGTTGGAGAAACCTGACCGGTTACCCCCTGACCTAGTTGGTCTCAACCTTACGACACAGCACATCCGCAACGGTGTCGAGCTTGACCCGCTTTCTATCAGGGCTCACTATGACTTCAAGTATATTCGCGCCATGTTGCCTTTCGTAGCAAAGCATGCGCTAACTCCAGCGATAGCTTCCAGGTTAATAACGCCATCACGGCGCCGTCCGCGCGCACCATTATGCCGGGAGACTCGCTCATCACAACGTGCACGTACATGCCCACCGCCGGCGTCCGCACCAACACTACCACCTTTGGCCTCTTTACCGTAGACGAGATGTGCTACGACTTCCTCTTTTACTACCCCGGTAAGTTTTTATTCTTTTGTACGCCAGATAGTTATTCATCTATCTGACCTTCTGATTTGCAGCAATGGAAAACATCGACTACTGCATGTCCGCATTCGAAAACATCCCGATCCCGTCCAAAACGTCCGGCGTCAGCTCGGTCGCCCGGTGCGCGACGATCGCCAATTATGTGAAAGCTATCCAGGACGCCGCCACGAAAGACCTAACCCATTTCCCGAACGGCACCGTCGGCCCCACGTCGCCGGCGCAAGGGCTGGCGTTCCTTACCGACATCTTGGCGTCCAAGTATGTTTTTTCTTCTCTCTTGTTTTCAAGGCACCAGCGAAACGTCTTAACAATTTGACTGATACACCAGGACCCACCTCCAGTTCGACCCGATCGCAGCGATGGCGTACAAGCCCTTCCAGGCTACTTGCACGGCGTCGGGCCACGTTGGCGCGGTGGTAGGGAACGTGACTGTCACGGGGTCGTCGCCCGCTCTCCCAACCTCTATTACAGCGACCATAATAACCAAATCGGCGGCATCCGGGCGTCTAACAACCTTGGAGTCGATGGCGATCGCAGCTGTATTTGCTTTGGTTATTGTCATCGTTTAAGGAGTCTTGTAGACATGTAGTTATGCACTTCTCTTTCTATGTTCGTCTATCATCACCCAATGTTTCTTTACTTTCCAAGTTTCTTGCTGTCTTCAGCGCCATATTAAACGGATAAACCAAACTACTCTTTGCCTGCATTATGTATGAGAACTTTTAACAAGTTGAAACAGAAATTTGTACAGAGTCAGAGGTATTATTGTATTCACCTGATCTCGCCTGGAGTTGCATACGGAAGTATACCATCATCGGGTCCTGTCATGTGCACTCCTACGTTACATAGAGCAGTGGAGGCGGTGTTAGTGGTGGACCAAGGTCTCAGGCTACGCCCGCCCTTGTTGGACGCTGTTCTGCAAGTTTTGTTATTGTTGGCATGGTGTCGACTTGCGTCTTCACTCTCCAGTTAGGAAAGCTTTTTGCTATTATTTTACAAAACATCGGAACGTGGCTCAATACGGTGAGTTTTTAGCTGGTGCCATTCATCTCCGTGTTATTTCACTCCTTAATACGTTCTTCAGCGGACTTCTCTTCAGCCTGAGCAGTAATAAATACAGACGCAATCTAAACACGCTCACACCTCCACAATCAGCAATACCAATATGAAGGCCGTCCCCGTCTTCCCCAATCCCATGATTTCAATAGGGCTTTCTACCTTGTATGTAGGTCTCCAAATTATATATCATCCCCGTATCCGCCATCAGGAACGTCCCCGCCGATGCCACAGCGCTAACGACGATCGAGCTCACGTCCGCTAACCGCAACGCTTTGCCACTGACACCCCTCATAAGCTCCACACGGTCGAACCCGACAACGATCTCCTCGTACCGCATGGCTGCAAACTCCAGCACCAGCCACGGCGGGAATGTCACGAAGAACCGGATAAAGAGCGGCGCGGGGGCGATGACGCCGTACACGTGCACCCAGGTGCTCGCGTCTGGCGTTGAGATGAGGAGGAGCGTCATAGTGACGGCCGCGCCGCGGCCAAGGAATTCGGCGGTGGTCTTAGCGAGGCGGAAGTGGCCGAAGAGGACGCTTGGCGTCATGGCTGTGAAACCGGGCTCCGCGGCTTCATTGCCGGGCGGCGTCGTTTCGGCGCAGACGTCCGTCTTCGGGAGAATGGCGATATTATCGCTGACCAAGGTTTCTGTGATCGCGTGATCATCGTGTTTAGCGGCAGCGCCGCCCTCGAGGTCGCATGCCGTTGCTTTGTCATCCATATCCACTTGAATGTCAACCTTCTGGGCCTGTCGCCTCATCTTCTGTCGGAACAGGGCAACCATTGCCCAGCGTTGGATCATTGAGATGATCATGTCGCCGATGAAGCAAGTGTAGAAGACCACGTCGGAGGGTGACCGAAGGATTGACAAATATTTCATGCAGGCGTCAGCAAGGTCGAATCTAGCATTTTTTAGTTTGTTGATAACGATGTACACGGTAGTAGCAGACCGCTGGGCTTCTTACCGGATGATAAGCGTGGTCTGCAAGCAGAGCGGACCGATTGGAGTGAGAAAGTACCAACAAGCATAAAATAAATGAAACGGATGTGATTATTCTTACCGAAGCTGCGTTCCTTTCTTCTTCTTCTGCTTGCGACCTTGGCTGTACCTCTGTCTCCCCTAGAACTTGCTCAAAACTCGCACAAGCAGATTAAAAAAACTTACATACGGCAATCACCCTTCCGGCAGCGTAGTTTCTCAATAATAGAAGAGCGCTATATCTGCATGAAACTGAATAAGATGTTGTAACTTTTAAAAGATTGCACGAACCCAAGGTTAAGAAGAACCGCCTCCAGGGTATAAATGTCAATTGAACTATCGATGTGCTGATATCGACTGAAAGTGACTACAAATATTGTCGGCATGGCAACGACGCTACATATCCGCGTTTAACACTTCACACACAATGAGTTCTATCGTTTTAGCTTACACCATGAAGTTGACTATCACATATAGCTCCGCGAACGACAGCAGCGTCTTGGTAGCCATCTGCGTAAACGTGCCCTCCGCCTTGATGAAGACCGACGAGCTCACAATCACAAACAGCAGGTTGAACGGCGTGTATATGCCGAAAAGGAACGTGACCGGTGTCAGCTCTGGGATATACCGCCAGCAGATCACGATCAGCGCGGCCCATAGGATGACAAGCAGACTGTAGTCGACCAGCCGGCCGAAGAGGACCTTCTTTTGCGCGTAATGAGCTTGGGCAAACATGCTACGTTGTCGTCAGTTACAAAGCGGTGTGAGATACACGACGGGGTCACTCACAACGGGATGATCGCGGTGAGGTAACCTAAAATAACTGCAATTAAGCGGACTGTAACAGGATAGGCAGAAAAAAGGCATCGCACCAAAAACTAGGCTATCATCCTACAGCAGAACGCCGCAAGGTGTCGTTAGCGCCAATGAATATGCCCATTCCTGTACCTTGTATGGCATCGGCGTTGTCCCATCTGGGCCGACACCGACGCAGGTATACTGGAAGAGAAACTTGAGCGGTAACGCCAGGAGCGAGACGGGGATACAGAGCCAGGAGGCACGGGCGACGGCGAACAGCTCCGAGTGAGCCGTCGCGATCCAGCTGCTGGAGGTTGACATGGAGACCAGATGGAAAGCGGCAGCGCGATGGTGCGTCATGGAAATCCCTCCCGACGCGGGTGATCTTCAAGTTTCTCTATCGGCAAGCGATCCAGTGGCAATCCCTGCGGATGCACGAAGGGTTTAGCGCGGACTGAGGGGGCTCATCAGCTGTGCTGCGCTGATGGCTGATTCCATCATGCCGCCAGCGCCATTGCAACCGGCCCCGGCGCCACACCAATTCCCCACCCTTCAGATGGCCCCCGGGTGGCGTCCTTCGGCCGTGAACTTTCCCTGCACGTTTTATACGCGACCATCTCCGAAGGAGTGGAAAAATGGCAGTTGAGGAAGTCAATTCTGATCCGAGCTCCGTCATCAGCACGCCAGACACGCAGCATGGACCAGGCGTCCCCTTCCCCGTCATCGGGCCTTCCCCTGAAGCATTACTCGTCTTCCTCGTCCTCCTCCTCGTCCTCCGACATCATGGTGACTGTCGACCCCCCGCCCTCGGGGACCCCGCCGCCTTCCCACACATTCGCACATACTCAATCGTTGCCGGTTGGGGCCAGCGGCGGCGGTGGCCCCAACGCGCCTCAGGGGAAAAAGGTTTTTATTGGACTAGTTCCTTTGGCGAGCCCCGGCTGGCTGACGTACCTCCCGGCGGCCACGAGCGTGCCGCATCATGCGGGCTGCACGGCGTTCGTGTTGATCTTCTGGGATACGCAGTCGATTAGCTACGAGATCGCCGAAGGGCAGCATAACAAGGTCGGTCTTCGGGAATTGGGCCCTGATCGGCCATGCCCATGGTCGTGTGCTTAACTCTTTTTTTTCAATGTGTCTTCGTCACTAGCCGTTCGAACGAGCAGGAAAGACGATGAACGTCGATCCTCTTGCCACGACCGAGCAGCGAATCAAGCTATGGTGTGCCGCCAACCCGACACATGAGATTCTGGAGATTGGCACGACAACACACACGCCTGAGGAAGCGGCCGCTTATCACCGGAATTGGCGGAAGAACCAGCTGAAGTACCACTCGTTTTGGGTAAGCCATTTGGGCGTACTGCGTCTCCGATAGCTAAACCGGTTGTTCGTCGACAGGATAACTCGTGCGGCTTCGTGGACCAGTTCGCGACAGCGTTCGTGAACGAGGTCATTTCGTGGAAGATCAATCTTGTTGCGCCGCAGACGCTGCACCACCGCAGCAAGAGTGGGAGTCTCGAAACTCTCGACACGGCCCACACGAAGTCAGGGGGCGGGCCGGCGCACGCAAAGGAGAACAATATCGGGCCTGTGAATCCGACGGTTAGTCTTCTGATTGAATGCATCAGATGGCGTTAATTCCCAACCGCAGGCCATGTTTGACTCGCCGCTCGGGTATGCCCTCTGGCGGAAGAAGCACGCAGCGGACTCCTATTGGAACCTCATGAGCTCGAAGGAGAAGACTAAGCCCTTGCTTCGCCGAAAATCCGACGCGACCACGTACTCCATGGCGCTCCGGAACGACGGCCGTCTTGATGTTAAGATCGAGGCCGCCGAGCATCACGACGACGAGATGGAGACCCACACGCCGGAGCCGCACGCGGGGTCTCTGTCCAGGCAGCGGGATGAGACGGAGAAAGGCTTGGACGCGATGGGGTATCGGAACGTACCTGCGCTCATGATTGTGATTTTGATCGTGGGGTCGAGGGGCGACGTGCAGCCGTTTATTGCGCTGGGTAAAGAGCTGCAGAAGTACGGGCACCGCGTTAGGCTGGCGACGCATGCAAACTTCAGGCAGTTTGTGACTGAGAACGGGCTGGAATTTTACCCCCTGGCAGGTGACCCCAACGAGCTAATGGCATATATGGTGAAGAGTGAGTTATCGCCAATGTTTTACTGTTGCTAAAAGAAGATGTACGAAGATCCTGGCCTTCTCCCCGGCCTCTCCTCGATCCAAGCTGGCGATATTGGCAAGAAGCGTCGGATGGTCGAGCAGATCCTTGAGTCCTGCTACAAGGCCTGCGTCCACCCCGACCCCGAAGACCTAGATAAGAAGCCGTTCTTCTGCCAGGCCATCATCTCCAACCCTCCCGCCTTCGGCCACATCCACTGCGCCCAGCGCCTCTTCGTCCCCGTCCATATCTTCTTCACCATGCCATGGTCGCCGACGCGGGCCTTCCCACACCCGCTCGTCAACGTCAATTACACCACATCGCCGCGGCCCCTAACGAACCTGTACTCGTATGAGTTGGTCGAGTTTATGACGTGGGAGGGGTTGGGGGATATCATTAACAACTTCCGGAAAAGCACGCTGGGCTTGCCGAAGATCCCGTCGACTGTTGCGCCAGTTATGTTGAAGGCGATGCAGGTGCCGCATACGTACACGTGGTCGGAGGCGTTGATTAAGAAGCCAAAGGATTGGGGGAGTCACATTGACATTTCTGGTTTCTTTTTCTTGGACCTTGCGAGCAATTATACTCCGCCGGCGGATTTGGTTGCGTTCTTAGACGGCGGAGCGCCTCCCGTTTATATAGGTTGGTGCACTTCATATATTTCTTATCCATTACGTGCTTACGCGGTGATTGCAGGATTTGGGTCAATCGTTATCGACGACCCGGATGCCCTCACGCAACTTATCTTCCAGGCGGTTGAAAAGGCAGGCGTTCGGGCGTTGGTGTCGAAGGGATGGGGTGGTCTCGGCGGCGAGAAGCTCAAGGTCCCGGACAACGTGTACCTGATTGGCAACTGTCCGCACGACTGGCTATTCCAGCGCGTCTCCTGTGTTGTGCATCACGGTGGTGCAGGTACGACGGCCGCTGGGTTAAAAGCCGGAAAGCCGACGCTTGTTGTGCCGTTTTTCGGCGATCAGCCCTTTTGTAAGTGTGACCGCCCTTCCTATCTCTGCATATATGCTGATGGTGTTCGCAGGGGGTGCTATGATCGCCTCCATCCACGCCGGCCCTCCCCCGATTCCCTTTAAGCGTCTGACGGCGGACCGCCTCGCAGACGCGATCCACTTCTGCCTTCTCCCCGAGACGGTCGAGTCCGCTCACAAGGCTTCAATCCAAA
The DNA here is from genome assembly GCA_027600665.1 of Irineochytrium annulatum. Classification (NCBI taxonomy): domain Eukaryota; kingdom Fungi; phylum Chytridiomycota; class Chytridiomycetes; order Chytridiales; family Chytridiaceae; genus Irineochytrium; species Irineochytrium annulatum. The sequence goes on from JADGJL010000622.1 coordinate 16,796, forward strand.
TCCAAAACGAGAACGGCGTGGCTGAAGGTGCCCGCTCCTTCCACCGCCACCTGCCCCTCGACGCCATGCGCTGCGACGTCGACCCAACCCGCGTCGCCACTTGGTACGTCGCACATCTTAACCTCAAGATCTCGGGACACGTCGCAAACGTCGCCATCGCGGCCGACCGCATCCGACCTGATCAGCTCCTGCCATATCGATATATGCAGTGGGAGCCCGAATCCGCGCGCGGGTCAAACCTATCCGTCAACGAGGCACCCGATGCGCAGCCATCCCACCCGCCCACCGATAGTC
>JADGJL010000623.1:0-17080 GCA_027600665.1 Irineochytrium annulatum
CATAGATTTATTTATTTTTTTCTTTTTTTTTTTCTTCCCCCCCCACCCCCCACTCCACCTTCGTGTGAGTTCTCGTTAGCTCTAGAGCCTTTCACCTCGCAGGTGGCTGGAGCCGTAACTCGTTTATCGGAGAGGCCGGCATTCTATCATTGCGCGCTGAAGGAAACGCAACATTGTATTACGGGCTCTGATATAAATGCAACGCTGACACGCACCAATAACATATAAATGCAGCCTTCATTACTCAGCGAGGGACTCCTCCCGTCCTGCTGACCGTCTTTGTCAGCGTTAGGGCGCCCCCTGGTCAGCACGCATACCGTCGCCCACAAGCCGGGTAAACCCTCACCCCTCTCCGACCAACAACATGGTCGTGGAGCCCAGCCATGATGTGGGGGTTGGCACCCGGCTGTGGGGAAATCGGCAGGGGATTTGAAATCTTTCGGTGAAAAAATGAATTTTGCGCGGGCGCCTCTGCACCACTGCACAACGGGAGCGCCTCGTTCCGCGGCAGGTCGTCAAAGGTGATTTGGAAGCGAGATCTCAACCCTCGTTCTTTTTCCCTCGACACTTCCCCCATCCTCCCCATCGACGTCGTCCTTGAGACCTCCTGACCGCGGCCGTTGCCTACGTCTGACTACCTGTCCCCATCTCGACCGCCTCTTTTACCGCCAACCCCGAGGAAGAAAGGCCCGAAATCAGCCCCGGCACCCCGTCCTCGCTGCTTACAGCTTCCACCATTCTCTCGTCAACTCCCGCCCCCGCGGTCTACGACATGTCTCCCGTGGCGACCGTCCAGGGTTGTGGCGACACGTCCTCCGACTCTTACGCCTCGCTTATCAAGCGGAAGCAGCAACAACACAACTCTACAACGGCGCCTCGGAGCACGCACGGCGTCGTCGCTGGGAACGGGAACAACGCTGGGATGGCGCGGCTCATGTTTTCGACCGGCAACATCGCGCCGTCGTCGGTTCACCACCTCACGCGCGAGCACCAGATGAGGAACGCGAAGACGGCTGCCCCGACAACGGCATCGTTTACGAACGAGGTTGGTTGAGAGCCTTCTACCCTTTACTCCTCCCCCACGTGCATGTGGGATTCACGTGGCAGATGCTGGGTCTCGCCGCTATCGGACTTTGACATCGTGCCCGCATATCTCGATCGCTGGTCTCACGCCTACCCTCCACACCCAGATCCTCTCCTCCATCGAGTCCCACCTCAAGCAGAGCGGCAACGGATCCATCGCCAAGGTCAACGGCCGGAGATCTCCCGCGCCGCACGCGCCTCAAACGGTTTGCTCCGTCACAGCCAACGTCACTAGCAACGGGCGGCATAGCGCGCCGGAGGACGACACGATCATCCACGTGGGATCGGCCGCGAACGTCACGGCGGAGGTGCTGGAGGATCGTGCCTCCCTGGACATCTCTGGTTCGTTACCGTTGCTTTGTGGCCAAAAAAATGCTATTTTTGGGCGCGCGTAAATCGCGCTGATCGAATTTGATCCGCCGCGAAGCGCCACTGGCCCCTTCCACACCGCCGACGTGACTTTAACCACGGACCGTACCTACAGCAACCCTTTTCTTCACCCTCCACTCGAACCCGGACCACGTCCAGCGCGCCATAGACCAAGTCAAAGCCCACCTCCACGTCTCCCGCCTCGACTCCATCATCGCGCACTGGACACCGTCTACGACCCTTGTACCCTCCACCACCACCCACTCAGACGACGAGTGCTACCCATCCGGCGCCGACGTGGCGGGTGACTTCCTCTCCGGCATCCTCCCGTATTGGCAGGCCGTCGACGCGGCGAGGATTGCGGAGGAGAAGACCTGCATGGAGGTTGTGCGGGAGGGTGGCGTCGTCGGGGATGAGGGCGCGCCGGCGAGGGTGCCGGTGGGCGTGAGCGGGTTCAGTCAGAGCGGGCTGGAGTTCTTCTTGCCGTCGGCGAGGGTCAAGCCGGATCATGTGCTGATCCCGGCGCATGAGACCGTCAGCCCCGCGATCGAGAGATTGGCGAAGAGCGTTGGGTTTGAGATCAGGGTGCAGGCGGACTCGGCTGGTTAGCTTCGCTGACTGATTATGTTAAACCGATGTGGTCTAACTTGCTTGCGAACAGAAACACTCCCGGATGGACCGCTTGGCGAGCTTATTAGCAAGCTGAATGACGACCCGGCCGTCAGCGTCGTTACGCCAGAGTGGATTGTAAAATACACCGTCTTTGCCAAGACGAGGGGCGTGCTACTGGCGAAAGGGTTGGTGTTACTGAACAGTCTTTTCGGCCTTACTTGTCCTAATCGAGTTGTTTGTAGGTACATCGTGATGGCGACATCTCAATCATAATCCCCTGATATTTATTATTATCGCATACCATATTTTTGTTCTTTTTTTCTTCTTCGTTTTGATAGACGGTGGGAAAAGGCCGTGTGCATACACCTACGCTTGTGCTTTGTACACCCACCCACACACCTTTCGCATTCGTCCCGTGCCGGAATGTTTAATGACCAACTTTGCCGCCTTCTGGATGTAGTGTCGCTTTGTTTACTTTTGCTTCTTCGTCTTCATCTTTCCGCTCATTCTCCTATCACCCGCAGTTCAAGTACCTTTTAAGCTCGACGTGTGTAACTTCTATATATTGCTTCATTTACTACTCTAATCACAGTTATTACTCTACCCTTAGCTACTTCACGGCTGCTGATTTGAGTTTTTAATCCTTCGGTAATAAAAGGATTTTTTTGCGTGTTGTTTGTTCCCTTGGTGACCTCCTTTGATAGTCTTATGATGGTCGCCCCGTTTAAGTTGCAACGGAGTTTTTGAAGGTCAAGTTCTTCCCTGGTGATAAGTTATTATTCGCTTTTTCTTCCCAGCTCTCTTACACAGCATTTGTATTCTGGCACACCTCTGGACCGATGACTACCGAACCGGCTCCCGTTTTGCTGGTTTTTCTGGGAATCCCGAATATGCCAAAATTTTCTCGGATTCTACTTGGAGCAGGATCCAAAGCGGAGATAAAGGAAACACAGGCACGACAAGACAGGGCAATCATGACCGTTGTCAAGAGCAAGGCCTTTAGCGCTGATGCAGGCCCATTTTGCAGCCATTGGCGGGCTCTGGCCTCGTCAGCCTGTCGCCTTGTCAGCTCAATTATATTCCCCCCAACCGCCAAGATCAACTTGGCAGCGATAAGGTGCTGCAGCTTCGAAGTTTCTGTCTCCTCTAGAAAATGCACTGTGAGCCTGGAGCGGTACATGGCTGTCGTTCATCCTGCAGCTTGACCTTCGAAGTAAAGTCGCGAAATCATTTTCTTAGCTCCAGTTCCGACGTGATTTATTCATATATGAAACGCGCTACTCCACAGTATTGCCATAATCAAAAATCAACAACCTGCCTGGCCAAGCTTGATCGCAGCCACTTGACGCACACGGCGTCATCAGTCACGTCCTGGTTATGTCTACAGGTCAGCCTCGAACAAAGTACGATCGCGACCAGGGATGCTCACCTTCGACGTCAGCCTCCTCATCGTCGTCCCCGTCGTCCGCCTCCATATTGGACCCCTGGCGACGCGTAGCTGCACTACATCCCGCATTACCGACAAACCCCCCGCCCTCGACTCTATCGATCGCCCTCGAGTTGATCATCTCACCGGCGTCCTCGTCGTCGTCGTCCGAGTCCCTCGGGTATCCGGCCGGAACGTGCTGGCCAAAGTAGCGACCGGCTCCATATCCGTTGCTACCGCGAACGCCACCGCGGCCGCCACGTCTGTTGTTGTTTCCCTGCCCAACTCCGTGACTGCCGTTGTTGCCGCCCGGTTTACCCCTCAAACCGCCGTTGTTGTATCCGCCGCGACGAGCAGCCTGATGGCTCCGCCCACCACGTCCGGCGCCGCGTCCCCCGCGGCCGCCCTGAACGCCACCGCGACCGCGCGTAGCGTTGTCGTTCGATCGGGCTCGCTGCTCGCTGCCGCCGCCGTCGCCCCCGCCGTGCTGCTGGGTGCGGTGGAGCCAAAACTGGGCCGCCCGCGCGACGTCGGCGCTGACATCGACCGCCGACGAGCGCGACGCGTCGCCGTCCGTGCCCAAGTGCGACATCCTCGCCCCGTTGTTGTCCCCTTGCGCTCCCACCGTGCCACCCGACCGTGTCTCACGGGGCGCGACACCCAGGGCCGACGACGCCGGCGACGGCACCATCAAGCTTGCCACGAAGCCGGCCCTGGCCTGTCCTATGCGCGCATCCACACTCGCGACGGCCGTCTCGGCGTTCTTCAGGCGGGCCTCGAGCGCGGTGCGGTGATCGATGGCGCGGGCGACCTCGGTGGCGAGACTCAGGAGGATCGGATACAGGGCCGCGGATTGGGCGTCAGGCGTAGGAGCAGGAGGCAGGCCGGGAGTCGAAGCGGGGGCCCAAGGGAGGGAGGCGGCGTGTTGGAAGTTCATGACTGGAGAGTAGGTTAACGAGGATAATGGAAAGGGAGGAAAATGAGTTAAAAAGGCCGTTCGAGGAGAGTTGGGCTGTGGGACGGCAGCGGGATGGACTGCCTACGCGACGATTGATGGAATGCGATGGAGGTGAGACATCAAAGGATATTTGCATATCGACGTATGGTCGCGTTGTCGACGCGAAAGAGCTGTGTATGTTCAAGAGAGCAACGTTGTCAACATGTAATGATTGCAGCTGTACTGTCGCGAGGGAGTGCTGGCGAGCGACGGTGCAAACACGTGTAAGAGGCGCTAAAGGGCCAAGGTCGTAACTTGGTCGGTTTGGGGATGGTATCATATTATACATATGAACACAATTTATTGCTTGACTAAAGTAACTATAAGTGAATAACATGAATAACATGGTTGGTCAACTATGAATTTAACACTCAAATCTCACAGGTTCTCCAAGATCATGTTCCCGCTGATAACCTTCACTGCCCTCGAGAACGCCTCCCTAATCCCATCCCCGCTCTTATCTGCCGTGAACACCAAGCCCCTCCCATCCGCCACGCACTTGACCATATCGTCAATCTTCCCCCGGTTCGACAACTCGCCGACCGTTATGACAATCAGCCCCAGTCCGGGATTTGCCTTGAGCTCCCGCATGAGGTCCGAGTGGCTGTTGGGCCTCGAGCTGTTGTCCTCCCCATCCGTCAGCGCCACAATCCACCTCTCCCTCCCGTCCTCCTGGCCCTTACCCCGCGTGATGGCCCGCACGGCCTGCAGAACCGCGTCGTAGAACGCCGTGCTCCGATCGCAAGTGGTGTCGTTTTCTACCTTCGTCATCATCATGCTCAGAGCATCCTTCTCGCCCCGCACGGTCAGCCCAAACACCTCCCTCGCGCTCGTCTGGAACGTCGTCAACCCGACACGGTCCCTATCATGGCAGACGGACTCAATGATGAACTTGAGGCTCGACCGGCACGCGCGGATGTACGACCCGCTCATCGACCCGGAGCAGTCCAGGACGAAGCTCCAGTCGCGTAAGCGACCGCTACCGCCCAAGTGTCCGCCGCCGCCACCTTGCACCTCCAGGTGGCCGAAGATCTCTTCGGCGAGCGCTCGGAATCGCCTCGCGACGTCGGGGCGACCGCAGCCCTGCGGTGCACTCGTCTCGCACAGCGCCACGACCCTCGAGCAGCAGAGCCTTTGCAACGGCCGCACGACCACCTCGAATCGCTGCAGCACGTACGTGAACCACGTCAGCGCCTCGTTCGGCTTGCCGAGCGCCTCGGCCAGGATGCCCATGTTGGTACACGCGTGCTGCATGGCGACGGGGTCGCCCTTGTCGCGGACGATGTCGTACGCGTCCGAGATGAGCTCGGCGGCCTCGTCGACGTATCCGGTCTCGAGGCGGAGCTGCCCGAGGTTGCCGGAGCACTCGGCGATGCCCTGGAGGTGGTCTACGGAGCGGTAGAGGCGGAGAGATTCGAGGAAGAGGTCCTCGGCACGACGCTGGGCGCTCGTGAGCGTTTGTTTGCCTTGGGGCACGCCGACACTGTTATCGCTGAGGGAGGCGTTGTCGAAGTCTTTGTAGAGGACGGCGAGGTTGGATTTCCGGTTTGCGAGGGAGATAATTAGGAGCCTGCGGGCGTCCTTGGCGGCCTCGTCCTGGTTGTTTGCGGCGGCGAGGAGGTTCTCGGAGATCTCGATGGCGCGGTTGAAGCAATCCAAGCTAAGCTCGAGCTCCCGGAGCTGCTTGTAGACGGAGCCCTTGTTGTTGAGGCAGACGCCACGGCCTCGCTCGTTTCGCAGGCGAATCATCATGGCCTCGGCGCGGTCGTAGTTCCGGAGCGCCTTTTGGAGATCGCCGGCGTGGTAAAGCTCGTTGCCGAATCGGATGGCGATGAGAAGATCCGCGAAGTTGCGCTGCACCTCCCGGAGCTCGCGGGAGGTCGCGTCCAGTTGGCCGACCTCAGCGTCCGGGTTCGCGCGGACGTTTGAAAGCCAGCCGGAAAGCTCGGCGACGGGTTTGAGGACGGCGGCCGAGACGCGGCGGGTGAGGAACAGGGCCAGGAGTAGAGCCAGAAGGAGAACGACGAGGGTGAGCGCAAGGGCTGCCGTCAGGAACGCGTTGGTAGAGGAGTGCATCTTGGAGGACAGGGCCGAGATGTCGGAGGATGGGGCGATGGCGACGACGTAGTAGCCGGCGGTCGAGATACGGGAGGCCGCGAGCGTGTATTGTGGGCCACCGGGGGCATTGTAGAAATTTCGGGTAAGGCCATCAGCCGCGGCAGCCAGGACAAGTTTGAGAAAGGTGGCGGCGAGGTCCGTGTTGTTCGCGAACAAGATGCTGCTAATGGGCAGGGTTTGGGTGTAGATGTTGAGCGATGTGAGATTCTGGGGGTAGCTGACGACATAACCATCTGACTGTTTGAAACCTCGTTACTTTATCACACGGCAATTATAATCAAATTTTGCCGCGACCACTTACATCAATGATGAAAATATATCCATTCTGAAGGACTGACACCTGCGAGAGTCGGTTGTTGAGGTCGTTCATTTGAGCTTGCACACCGATTACGCCGACCAGAGCCGTCGCGTTGAAGAGTGCGGCCGACGCGGTAATCAACACCTTGCCTGAGGCCTTCGATAGATACGGCGCCGAGAACGTCACAGGTCCCAGCCCGGTCTTCAACGACGCCGCCCGGGTCGCTGGGTCGATCGCCGCGACCCTCTTGGCGACGGTGTACCACGGCCTACACCGGGCATAGTACCCGGCCTGGTTCAGCAGCTCCGTGGGCACGTTCGGTGTACTCGAGTCGCAGACGTTTTGGGACCTCGGATCAAAGCGGGTGATGTTGTAGACGAGTGGGTAGATCTGCCAGGTGTTGTCCTCGAGGCCAACCTGGACGGCTTGGACGCGCGTTTGGGCAATCGCGAGGGCGCGATAGACGTTGTCCAGGGGCGTAAGGGAACGAGATTCGTTAGTGGCCTGGTAGGTGGTCAGGTCCGACTGGCTCAGAATGTTGGGGTTGAAGAAGGCCGAGTATGTCGGGTAAGCCGCGATCGGAGGTGCAGGGGGGAGCGTGGGATCCACGGCGGTGGAGTGGGCTGTTCACGCCTGTTAGCATGCGACAAGGATTTCTCTGAAGGAAGTTGCACCCACTTGCATCCACAAAGAGCTGGCCGCTGAAGTAGGCCGGATACGGCTTCGCGCTAGCAGGGATGTTGAATTGCTGTTGCGGAACTGTTTGAGAGAAGCAACACGTTAGGCATGGTGACAAAGACTGCAGTACAAGGACAATACTTACGAGGGAAGCCGTCCCTGAAGTAGGCTGCTGCAACCTGAACATCCGAGATGTAGGTGGAGAAGATTGTGTCGATAGTCGAGGCATGTGTTTGGGCAGTGGCAATGAAGCCGTTCATGGCGTTCTGGAAAATGACATCCTCAATTGATGAGATCCAGCCCGGAGATAGGGAGAAGATGACGGTGACGGTAAGGGCCCCTGTACGTGCGTTCGGGTTAGACGATGTTGGAAAAAAACGGAACAAAAATAAAAAGTATTCTGACCTAGGATAACCATTCCCAGCATCAAGGGAACAATCACCCTAATGATGATCTGCGATACGAACTTCATAGTCGTCGCGTATCGTCACTATGGTCACAGTAACTTGAGTTTGGTGGCCGATTTCTGAGGTGGGTCCCACTGGAAGCGAGGCCTTTGAATGCGTCTCGAGCTACAGTTAGTGGCTGCGAGAAGACAGTCCGGCAGTGCCGACGAAGAGCTTGTGAGCAATCGACAACGTGCTCGCCTTCGGGGCAGCGTGCGAGATATTATAGGACCGCCACGCCAGCCTTGTCGTCGACTTCGCCGCGCGCCAGGTGGGCTGAAGCTGTGAAGAGCGCCTGGCCAATGGGACGCTGCTTCATTCAGCACTGCCAATGAGCGAGGCGCAGGCTCCATATTAAGACGATGTGTTGTGGAAGCGGGAGTTAAGTTCGGCATCGAGCGCAACCCCCTTCGAGGCCAGCCGCCGCCAGCGATCCCCTCCCTAGCCGAACCGGCCTGCCAACTACCCCGCTCCAGCGACCATGTCCACCAAGTTCCCAGCCTCCGTCTCTGAGCCGCCCGCCACGGGCTGGCATGCTCGATCGCTTAAGTCGCAGCTCGTCATCACGTTCTCCTCAGCCGTCGTTATCTCTCTGGTCGTCGCGGAGTTGATTTCGATCGCGTTCCTCTTGGTAGTCAACAAGTAAGTCTCTTCTTTGACTACTTCTCTCTCAATTAAAACGGTGGTACTAACCGGAGAACACAGTAACATTACGACCACATCCACAAACATCTTGACCTCACAGCTCGAAAACACTTTGGCCGATTCGGTCGTGTCAACAGCCGCTCAGTTGTTTGAGTCGGAAGTTCAGCGCATCGTCGACTCGGCCCTCCAAGTCATCGCCGTGGGTGGCGGCGACGCTTTGGGTAGGACCGATTACTCGACGGGTGCTGAGACGAGCTACTTCGACGCGCCCGAAACGCTGGCCGCCCCTCTCGTCACTCTGCCGGCCAACTCCACGTAAGCATTCATTTACTCTTGTGGCATCAAGTTAACTTGACGATACAAGACGTTACATGGGCCAGGCCGTCTCTCTCCACTCAACCTGGATGATTCCCGCATACACCTCCGCCACCCCTCCAACCAATCTCCCTCCGGCCACCGCCGCCAACCTGGCCGCTACCGCGCACTTGGACGCCCTCAGCCGGCCCGCTTTCGCCTCAAATCCCTCGATCCTGGCCCTCTACGCCGCAACGCCCGACGGCTTCTTCCGTCAATTCCCTGGTACGGGCCAGATCCGCTCACGCAGCCCGGACGGCACCTACGACCCTCGCACACGGCCTTGGTACAAAATGGCGCTCTCGTACACGGCGCCAACCGTGACGAGCCCGTCGGCGTACGTCGTCACCGACCCATTTCTGGGCCTTCAGGGCAATGGCTGGCTCATGACCGCCTCGACCGTCTTCCCATCGCCGACCGATCCGACCCAATACCTCGGCGTCGCGGGCGTGGCTTTCACCCTGCTAGACCTCGCTTCGAAGCTCGCGACCTTCACTGTCGGCCGGAACGACTCTCTTGTCGGCATCTATAACCTCGCTTCCGGCAAGGCCATCGCGCACCCTCAATGGGACCTCTCGGCTGGCATCGGCCAAACCTCACTCGGCGCCTTTACCTACGCGAACGTCACGTCGCCGACCATCACGTCCACCCTTTGGCAGCAGATCGTCTCCCAGTGCAGCACCGCCCTCTCAACCTCCACCAACGCCCACGCCTCCACGACGTACACCGACCCTGCAACCGGCGCGTCCTACCTCGTGATTTGGAAGACGCTCGCGGTCCTCGACGGCACGTCGCCCTCGCCACCGCAGGGCGCCTCATGGGTCGCCGTCGGCACCATTCCGCTCAGCCTGGCGACGCAGCCCGTCCAATCCGTCCAGTCCCAGATGTCTCAAATCCTCACCCGGACGGCCCTCATCACGCTCGCGGTCTTCATCCTCGTCACCCTGATCGTCCTGCTCCTCGTCTCCCATGTCGCCAAAGTCGCGTGCGAACCGCTCGAGAGGCTGACCAAAGCCTCGGGCAAGATCACGAACAACATCGGGATGAAGGACCTGACCCAGGGTGTCGACGGCGGACCCTCGACGGGGGAGCCGAGCGTCCGGACGCGGCGCGGGTTCGGGGCCGTGGATGAGACGGAGGAACTGGGTGAGCGCTTCTACGAGCTCGTGCGGTCGATACGGGAGGAGGGCGCCAAGGAGGACGCAAGCAAGGTGAACGGGTTCTACAAGAGCGACAAGGTGCCGGGTTGGGCTGAAGTTGGGGTGGATGAGGGTGTGAAGGGTATGCTGCCGGATGCGCCGCCCGGGTATGAGGAGAGCCAGGGGTCCCATGTGCCGGGGTCTAGCAAAGCGAAGGGGTCGTAGGCGACGCACACGGAGTCGCTAGGAACGTCATCTGGGTCGAATCGGTGTTGTACATTGGAACCAAATCGTTATATGATTCGCATTGCGTGACTTTTTAGTAGGTTGTAACAGTCCAAGTGAGACACTTATGTCATCAATATACATATGCTTAATTGCTGTACATTCTCTGTCGGTTTTAATTGACAAGGAAGAAGATATGGGCACATTAGGTTTCCCTGTACCAGAGTGCGGTCGACAGATTTGCTTTTATTGTGACAGTTGTTGGGTTGCCAGTCCTTGGCCGGCGTCTGCTGGCGGCCTCAACGTATCCTTCCGCGAGATTTGCTAACTCGACCTTGATGGCCGATGCTCGTTCAAGAACGGTCGATTACTGCCATAGAACTGGCATCATAAACCGACTTCAGTGGACTAAAAAGGAGTTCTGTAAGATTAGGTTTTGGGAACGAACTTCCAGAAGGGAGGGAGGCTTGTAAAGCAGCACCCTTGCTCTTCCCTTGCCTCCAACTCCTTCCCTTCCTCGTCAGCCAACATGCTCTCAGCCGCCATCCTTCTGGCCCTCCCGGCCCTCACCCTTGCCCAGACCTGCCAGCCCGACGTGTACTGTTGAGCATGTAAAACGAAGTATTTAACTGGAACGGCAGGCTCGTGGACGACTTCGGGCCGAGAAACAGCTCGCTCTTCCGGACGCAGGGCCCCGGAGAGGGATGTGAGCAGTTCAACTCGATTCCCGGCACGTTCAACGGGTATGTGCGAAGGGTGAACGGCCATGATCTTGAACGCTAAACAACGGCGACAACTTGCAGGTGCAATAAGACTCTGAACTATCTTTTGGGCGATTATGGAGACCAGGGCGTTAACGAGACCATGACTCTTGGCAAGGTATGATTCTGGATCTCTTCATCAAATATTCTTGTGTCCGTTTTGTACTGATCGCCCTGTGAAATCTAGCTTTCCCTCCTCACCTTCAACGTCAGCGAAGCCATCAACAACCTCGAGTCCGCCTCCCACCCCCTCACGGCCATCAGCTTCAACTACTGGTTCACAAAATTCAACTGGATCAACGACTTCGACCTCACGCCCTTCACGGGCTTCTCCATCGACCTTATCGCGCCCGTGGGGTCCGACTTCAACATCACCCTGACGCAGTGGATCCCCGCCGACCCCCAGCACATCAACGGCAGCGGGACGAGGGGCATTGATTCCGAGTACAGGCTCATGTCGAGCTACATCACCCCCAACGGTAGCCCGCAGACGCTCAAGGTGCCGTTCGCGGATTTGGCGACGAACCTGTTGGGGGATCCGTACGATTTCAAGAACCTGAAGGATCTCACGCTGGTCAACTTGGGCCCCGTCGGGGCCACTTTCGTTTTCACGAAGATCATGCTGCTGGGGAACTGCACGACCTCGTCGTTGACGACCACCACGTCGGCGAAGGCGGGGGCGACGGGGACGGCGTCGGGCGGCATTTCGAACACGGTCGCGGTTGGGACGGGTGGCGCCGCGGCGTCGACGACGGGTGTGGCCACGACCACGTCGAAGTCTGGGGCCGAGGGGGGCGTCGTTGGATTCGTCTGGGCCACAATGGCGGGGTTGATGGCGGCGATGCTTTTGTGATTTGACGGTGGTCGTATTGCTGGGTATGAAGCTGTCGTTGAATAGTGGACTTTTTTCGAGGATATCATCACTGGATCCGTTTTTACTGGGTTGCTATATGACCAGCAGCCTAAGACTTGCGTTGGATAGTTTCCATATGGAAACTTCTGGTTTGTCTGTTGGGTTCTTACGCCACCTATCCATGTCGTTGCGCACATTTCATCTTGGGCCCGACTTTGGTATTAGCTTTTGTCCTACTGCATTCGTACAAATGACACAAATTGCAAGCATCAGTATCTAATGTTGAGAATTGAGAACACCCCATGTCTCCATTCTTTGGCGCGCAATACTTGAACCGCCATAACGATATTAATAATTGTAAACTGACGAAAACAGAAGGTAAAGGATAAGGTAAAGGATGTAATCACGGTGTCGTAATAATTGTTAAGCATCTAGCGCTGGATGGGTTGCCTTCAAGTGCGGTGCAGGAGAATGCGCAGGAATGATGTGGAACAGCCCCGAAAAAATTTCGAAGTCTTTCATAAAGGTGCGTTGACAGCCCGGCGATCCTCCACAAGAGCAGATCAAACCGGCCATGTTCTACAGCCCAGCTTACCGCCAGCCCGTCTACCACCAGCCAGCCCCGGCGTACGCCAACTACGGCAGGCCCGTCTACAACAACTTCTACGACGACGACGAAGACGACTACGAGGACGACGGCCGCATCTTCTCCTTTGGCCGCCCGACCCACAACGACCGCCCGACCTCCTGGCTCCACCGCCAACAAGAGCTCGACCGCGAGATGGAGCGTCGCCGCCGAGCCCAGCAGGTCCGCCAGCAGCAACTCCAGCGTGAAGAGGAGGAATTAGAGCGCCAGCGATACCTCCGCAGGCTCCAGCAACAGCGGGAGCAGCACCCCTACAATATCCGCGTCAACGGCCGCGGCGATGCCATGGACGAGGACGAGCGCCCCGCACCGACCCGCGTTGCATCAACCACCCCAACATGGTCTTGCACAAGCTCCCGCAATCACGCGTCCGCTCCCACCAACATCAAAGCCACATCCGGTCACCCGGCACCCGCACGCACGATCCCGGTCACGTCGAAAAGCCCCCGACCCGCCACGACGACGACGACCGCAGTGCCCGCCACCCCGCCCAAGACGCCAGAGCCTCATCGTCAGCCCTCGCCGCCCCGCCCCGCCGTCAACGCGTCCCCGAAACGCGTCCGCGCCGCCACGAAGCTCCAGCGGTGGTTCCGTCGCCTCCGTCCCCTCCTCCCTGCCCTACGCACGCTCCGCTCCCTGACATCCCGCCTCGCACCCCTATCGTCCTCGACCGCGCGCAGCGAGCATCTCCAACACCTGTCATCCACGCTCGTCCTGGACCCTTCGACGCGCGACCGGCTGAAGATGGGGGCCTCGGGCAACATGGGCCTGCTGGGGTATGAGGAGGCGCTGGTGAAGATGCTGCTTGAGCTAGACGGGGTGCAGAGTTTGGGGGATGAGGGGGTCAGGGAGCGGAGAAGGGAGGTTGTGAAAGAGGTCGAGGGGAGGCTGAAGGAGGTGGAAGAGATTAGGGAGAGGTGGATTCGGGAAAAGAGAATGGAGTTGGAGGGAGGGGAGAGCCAAGGTTCGGGGGAAAAGGATGAGGAGATGGCGGACGGGGCGCAAGAGGGACAGGCGCAAGAGGAAGAGGGAGATGGGGAGGGTATGGAGAGTGATGAGGGCGTTTATGAGGAGGCAAGGGAAGAGATGGAGGGAGATGAGCAAAGAAAGATGGAGGGCGTTGATGAGTCAAAGCATATTATAACCGTGAACTAGCCGTGTAGTGAGCTATTTCGTCCGCCTTTCATATCGATTACGACACTTGTGTATAAATTATGATAGCAATAAAAACCGCCTACAAAAAATTATTCTCCAACGCTATTGAGTCCTCATCAACTTTTATTATTACCACCGTGAGAAAATCTGATCATCCTGCATGGGTAAGATTCCTTTTTAGGGCAAGTGTAGAAGAAAAGGGTAACAAGTCGCATCCAGCCAATATCGACCCGCAAAATTAGTGTGAATATCCGCTATCCGCGAACGATCCTGTTGTGGAATCGCGCACTTCGGCGGTGGGAACATTCGAACCGCGCTCGAGAACGAAATGTCCCGGTGGCAACATGCGGCGAGGAGGCCGTTGATTGATAGCAAGTCAGGCGTGGTGTAAACAAACAATTGCCACGACCTGCGGCGTGCTGCAGCACTTCTTTCAACCCAGATTATCGACCCTCCAAACCGACCCCCCCTCCCTCCATCCACCCGATCAACTCTCATCAACCTTCCCCAACCGCGCGTCTCTCCAACGACATCAACCGCACAATGCATCCCGCGTTCATCCTCGCGCTCCTCCTCGTGGTGTTCATCAACGTTCCCGGGAGCGCCCACGCTGACTTCCCAACCGCGATCGTCCCCACCGCCATCGCGGCCGCGAACGCCGTCCCGACCTCCTACCCCCCGACGACCACCGTCGTCGACTCGGCATCGTCTTCCACCTCATCCGCGTCTGCGCGGCCATCCTACGTTCTGACGTCCCAAAATGAAATGGGATACGTCGATTGGAAGGTGCGTGACTGTTTGGGTCTGGGTGGGGCGGGGAGACAGTGCCATCTCGATTTTGATTATTCGCAAGTCTTACATTCTACTTGCTTCCCCATTATCCGCGTTCATCTCGCATCATAGGACACGAACCAGATCACCACTGACCTCAACAATGACATTTACAACGTCTCCGTTGCCGACATCCCGGTTGCCAGCACTCCCGATGTCGCTGTCGTCTCTTCTCTCCAAACCTCCTCCCTCGCTATTACCAAGCACCCAACCGCCTCCGTCTTTACCGCCCCTTTAAATTCGCATTCATCCGCGCCCGCTCCGTCTTTACTCGTTCGGGAAGAAATGAGCTCCGTCGAGATGAAGGTGCGGTCAGATTGCATCAGTGGGCTCAAAATGCGAGCTATGGCGCAGGATGTGACAACGGCCCTAGATTTTTTACAACATTGCTAACCTCCTTGTTCCAATTTCATCTTCCTGCTTTAGAACGCGGGCAATATCACCACTGACCCCTTCTCATCCGGTCTCGACATCGCCGCCTCTATCCACCGCGACCTCGACACCTCTCACCATAGCTCGGCCGCCTCCGAAAACCATGTTCGATTGGGCCCCTCCGACCTCTCTTCCTCCAGTGATGCGCTGATCGCCAAAGGACAGGTACGTACAGAAGATATGCTTGTGCGGGACGGGCAGCATACCGTTGGTGGGGGATTCGTTCGTATGTTTGGGGCCGCCACTACAACTTGATTGTTGTGTTCGTGCGGTTTGTTTGAGGAAAGAACACCCATACATATTAGAGGGGATGAAAGCCCGGAGGGCGTGATGGGACTTTAATTCTCTATTTGTTTTCTTTGCGGGGCTGATAAACTCTACTGCTGTTACAGATGGTTGCTGCGGGAAGTAGTCTGCCCCTAGCCACAACGATCTACCACTCGTCGAACATCTTCGAGCACCGGTCCGTCGCGCATCTGTGGCTCCTCGGGGCGTACTTTATGCTGATGACGCTCGTGAGTGACATTTGTCTTCTTCTGGTTATTATGCCATACCAATGATTGCTGACGCTGGCACATCTCGAGCAGCCGTTCCTCTTCAGCGCAGAGCGCTTCCTCACCAAGGAGCTCGCGGCGCGGGTGCAGCTCGTGCCCCCCATTGTCAAGTTCGACGAGGTACGTGTAGGGCGTGTGTGGCTCTCTCGCGGGTTACATACCTGCTCTTTTTTTGACTGACCTCAAAAAACATTCCAGGACGTCTTCCTCGATATCGTCAAGTTCATGATCTTCGTCCCGCCCAAGTACGAACCCGTCGTCGTCGACACGACCCCGGAGGAGGGTGAGCTCGGCCCCCTGGAGGTGTTCCATCCGGCCGTCGGGACCGTGATGGGCGCCATCGATTGCGCGGTCGACGTGGCTAACTGCGCGTTGACGGTGACCCATCTCGTGGCCGTAGTCATGATCGATATGAACTTTAGGATGATCGATATGAACATTAGGAATTGCGTCTGGCTGGCCAGATGCGTCATTGGATAGCCACCCGGTACGCTTTCTGTTTCGCTTTCTTTCTTTTTTTTTTTTTGGTTATTTGGAGCTGACTTGTGCAAGATACAGCCCAGGTTACGAATACAACTTGCTGACTTGTTAAATATTTCCCGGTTCCATCCATCCGGGTCTCAGTGCCAAATCTTCTCTCTCCTTTAGTACCCTAATATTGGTGGAAGACCTTTCCTCCTTTTTTACTCACCTAATTGCACACGTATCCCGGTTCGCTTAACGGACTTTCACACTTAGTCTCACAACCTTTCCTCCCATAATCACTGGCTGATAATACTTGTGGGAAGAAGACCTTTCCACTTCTTCTTCTCCCCTAATTGCACCTCGCTTTTCATAATCGTATCCGGGTTCGCTCACAGACATTTACAAGTAGTCCCACAACCTTTCATTCCCTAATCACTGGCCGATAATACTTGTGGGAGGGCCTTTGCTCCCCTAATTCATCTCACTTCTCATAAGTGTATCCGGGTTCGCTTACAGACATTCACAATTAGTCTCACAACCTTTCCCCTTCTAAATAACTGGCTGATAAAACACTTAAATCGTACCCGATTCGTTTCTCGGATGCCCCAAAAACACATACGTATGCATTAGATCCCATAATATTGAAGAGGAGGTGGTGAAGAATTATTAATGGGCATGTATGTAGCTGCTCGTCTCGATCAGGATTATTCGATGGCGCAGAGTCGGTAGTCTATCATCACATTCCTATATTCTATTCAAGAAATAGTCCACCTCTCCTCACATGAGATCACGCTTCCTTTTGAACTACATGCTCCTAAAGCTAAAGCCAAGTAGTAGTAATGTTCCAGCAGCTACTATCAAACCCCATCCACTTGCTCAAGACGGTGTTAGCGATCCATTGGATTTATGCTTTTCTATTCCCGGTTCTATAATGGCCGCGTCCCTCATTGAAGGAAAGAGGGGGCAGAGATAAGGAGACGGGGAGCGCGGGGA